>JAQBSW010001463.1:0-133300 GCA_029291075.1 Eudiplozoon nipponicum | reverse complement strand
GTTTTATCTGTTTTGAAATTTTAACTTTGATTACCGTTACATAGTAACAGCAAAGTTATAACAAAAAAAGTTCGATACTTTCTATCTCCCCTACAACATTCTGCACACGAGATGAGATTATGTATACCGGGAATTTGGCATAGTTGACATTATATGAAGGTCAGGATTGGTCTGCTAATTGCAAATATGTAGATTTAGTTGTTGGGTAATTATTCTCATGTGCGCCAGACATATGCATATATTGCGTTTAGTTACTGAGACAAATTCTATGTTTAAACCCATTGATAAGTCATTAAAGAAAGTATAAATAGAACGGTTTCGAAACGGGGTTACCACATTTGCTTAAATCTGCTATTGTGAGTATTATGCTGTTTGTAGTTGCCTGAGGATGGTGCTGGAAAATTGGCATCCAAACGTCGCCAAGTAACAAAGAGGTGATAGAACCGCATTTCCATTGGGACAATTACAAACCCAGTCCGATCGAAGACAAAAAGGAAATGTAAATTGTGATAAATCGGATCTTTGTGAAACTGTTTGTACGTCAGGAAAAGATTGGTAACCAACTTACATCTGAATTTTATGACAGACTTATTTCAAAATCCATCGGGCTTGGTATTTCTGAGGAATTTATAAACAGTATATTTGTAGCAGAATTGCCTGCTAGACTAAGAGCCACCTTGGATGTCTATGATACATTGGAACTGAAGTTGCCAAAGATGCTCAAATTGTTGGACAAAGTGTATCGTCAGAAGGAACCTAAGATGCACACGTTAACAGCAGATTCACGCCTGGAGCAGCACCTCGGACATCTCTTAGAGAGACTCCTGCTCGTAGAGAATGAATTAAGTACTCTCCGACGGGATATGTGTTGGATGAAACCCAAGAGGGAAAGCTCCAACAGAGATAGGATGAATTCTTGGGGTCAAAGCTCAACTTCCAAGCATCAGAGAGGCGAATCGCGTGAGGGTGTGCAAGAACCACGCGAGTGGTGTATTTCGCATTGTCAATACTCTGAGTTCGGAAAGTGTCACGAGGAGGGATGTACGTTTCAAAGGTTGGATGGTCCCCGATGGAATGGAAGTACTCTTTCTCTAACCTGGTGTGAGCTGCCGGGAAACTAGTGGAACTCCCGCTAGTAGGAGCCGCAGGGGGTGTTGCGCATGCAAGGCTCCAAGCTATGCATGCTCGAGGCATCCTAAAATCATCGAAGTTAATTTTTGAAGTTTTGATAGAAGAAACGCGCAGTAATACAATCCGTAAATCTGTTAGATTTCGGCTGGAAGGTAATGTCATAGAGGTTACTGTTTATAGCAACAATAAGTTCATTATAACAGATGAACGTAGAGGGTCAAACTCTTTAATAGGCACGGATGCAGATGTGAGCATAGTTCGATCCGATGTTGCGGAAATTGATGGCCCCACATTTGATTATCAACTATGGGCTTACAATTAAAGTCCAATTGAGGTTAAGGGCAAATGATAATATCCTTATGATGGATTTTAAAAATCTAATTTAATCTCGCTTTAGATTCCAAATCTGGGACCATTGGACAAGACACTGGGATAGTGACTTATGCTGAGTCTGAAACCTCAGTAGTTTGGTCAGTGGGACTACCCAAATCCGTCGTCGCCGATGACTTTTTGGATGTCATCGATAAACACCTGGCCGTGTTTCTACCATTCAATTCTAAGCGGAAGTATTTAAAGACAGGCATTGGAGACCAAATCGAGTTGGTGGAACCACTACCCCGTTCACCGAGGGCTCAACCGTCAGCACAACATAAGCAGCAGGTTGCTATAGGACAATTTAAGCGGTTGAGAGAAGAAAGAATTTGTAGGCGTTCAAATTCCAACTTACGTGTCCAATAAAGGTTGTTCCCAAACCTGAACCAGGTCAATGGAGGGTTTGTAGTAACTATCGTCTATTGAACTCGGTAAAGAAAGGCGATTCGTATCCTCTACCGAACCAGAGTACTTTGCTCAGGGATATAATGGGGTATGAGGTTTATACAACGTTTTATCTGCAGAAAGCGTACTATCAAGTACCCATGTTGGCAGAAACTTTACTGTTCACTGCAGTGTGATTTCCTGGAGGAGAATCGCAAGAATACTTATGTATGCATTTTGGTTTGAAGAATGCAAGTCAGACATTTCAGCGTCTGACGGAGGAAGTTCTTCAAGACTGTCCATTTTCTAGTGTGTATATAGATGGCATCATTGTATATAGTCAATCTAGAGATAAACACCGGGAGCACTAGGACGTCGTTTTGTATAAGCTGGAATATTATGGATTGGTAGTAAAACCAGAAAGGAGCACGATTGGTTGCTCTTCTTGGGCACTCCATTTTTAAAGATGAAACCAAACAATTGGAAGCAAAGATCCAAGCAATCAACGATGTGCCAGAACCCATAAATGTACGTCAATTGCGTTGATTTTTGGGAATGATAAGCTATTATCGTCGTTTTATACCAGATTTAGTTGGAATTTTTGGGTCGCTAACTCGACATTTAGTTCGTGAACGGAGCATGATCAAGAAGTCCCGGCCTATTAATTTTAGCTAAGACGACAAGCAAACATTCCAGAGGGCCAAAGATCTGTTAATCCATATAATCACATAAGCACTTGTGGATTAGACTAAGCCGTTTCAGCAGGTCACAGATGCTTCCGATGTAGCCATAGGGGAGGTGTTACATCAGAGGGATAATGGTATGGTCAAGCAGATAGGATTCTTTTGTTGGAAATTCGAAGATCGCGAGAAGCGATTTGACACGCTTGGAAAGGAGTTACTAGCGGTTTATTCTACAGTGCCGCATTTTGAACACAACCTAGATATGAATATCAGTTTACAATATTAACTGATCATATACCGTTGATAAGTTTCCTAGGGAGGATAAATAGGCTTAATTACTTTCAGCGGGTGAATTCGCAGATAACCCGACTCGCAGAATTTGATTTTACATATCTCAGGAAATGAGAATGTGATGGCAGATTCTCTCAGTAGACCAGGCGTATCAGATGAAGATATGATTCGTTTGGAGTCATTCGTATGCCTTGTTGTATCTTTTAATGATTTTGTCCACCAATTGATGGAAGCACAGGTTGTTGATACTTAAGTAGCTGTGTTGGCAAAGAATCACACATATACACACAGGAAGATTGGAGATAAGTGGTTACTATGTGAAATCTCCAGAAGCCAACGTAGAATGTATGTACCGTTAGGATTAAGGTATAAGGTAATTCAACAGCTGCATGAATTTGGTCATCCTTCCATTAAGGCAACTATCAGGAGGGTCACTAATAGATATGTATGGCCTAAGATGTTGAGAGATATAAGAGCTTGGGTAAGGACATGTGCACGGTGTGAAACTTGTAAAGTTTTGCGTCATACTAAAACTGAAATTACCAGCGGGTCGTTTCATGCATGTACATATTGATATAGTAGAAATGCCTGAGATTTCTGGCCAAAAGTATTTACTCACGATGGTCGATCGGTTTAGTCGTCAGTTTGAGGTAGCAATCCTGAAGGACATGACAGCTCTAGAGGTCTTACTTATGTTCTTGCATAATTGGGTGTCGCGATATGGTGTAGCGGTAAGGGTAACTACTGATCGTGGTAGTCAGTTTATGTCTGAATTGTTTATTAGATCATTGAATACTATGGGGATAGAAGTAAGACACACATGTGCTTATAATCCCAGAGCTAATGGGATGGTTGAGAGACTGCACAGGGAGCTGAAAGCTGCATTACGCTGCACTGGTAGATCCAGTTGGATACATGATTTGCCCGTAGTTTAATTGGCATTGCAAAACAGATGCAGAGTTCAGTTAGGAGCATCCTTCGCAGAACTTGATAATGGAGAGTCATTGAGATTACCTCAAGATCTTATAATAGAAGCTCCAATTTGTCTCGATTGGGCCTCTAGGTCAGGATATTGGTTCGTTGAAGCATTGAGAGATAAAATGAGTCATTTAGCTCCAATCAAAACTGGAAGTTCAAGGTCTAAATGCTATGTATTTTCATATTTAAATCTGGCATCTCATGTATGTATATAACTAACGAGAATAAACAGAATTGCGAACCTAGTAACAAATTAGTTCAGTTGTGACCAGAAGGATAAACAAAAGACAGCATAAACGGTAAATATAATCTCATCCAAATACTTCACCCAAATATATAGTGGTTAAAGGGCGTAATACCGGCTCCTACTGATGAGTCGCCAGTAAGCACGAAACGAATGTTCATGAGATTATACTTTCCGTTCATGCTGCCTTTGTTTTATCCTTCTGGTCACAACTGAACTAATTTGTTACTAAGTTCGCAACAATCATAACGATTTATTCTATTGCACGTATATAAATTTTATAACACAAAATTTCGAATGAGAAAGAAAACAAACGTGTGTATATAAGGCTTTTTACCTTAAAGGGCTCTGTGGAATCACGTGATTTTCTTAATATTTCATCTGCATAGTTTAATAAATACTTTTTTTCTGTTGAGACTTCCATCGAATATTGTGATCGTCATGGCTACGTTTAAGTAGTGTACATGTACAATTAGAATTATTTTAACATATTACGTTATAGGAGGTATGGTGTGTTGATGGCTACTTTTTGGATGTGCGTATGTGTGTGTGGAAATTCTGATTGTAGTGGTTCATTGGTTTTCGCTTTGACCTTGCACATCTTATGTTCGGTGCAACCACTTGCATTTCACTGTTGGCTACGCGTATACTACCGATAATTCAATCCTCATACGCGATTAAGCACTTTTTTTTAAAAGTGGCCGTCTCTTTTTCCTTTTAGACTCTGCTGCAATTATTCTATAACTTTGTTGTCTTCGGCTTAAATAAGTCTGCTTTGTGTGTAGCATCTGATAAAGATGACTTTTCCAATGGTAAATAATTCCTATTGCTGGATTTGTGTACATCTGCCGTGTGTGACAGCATTTCTTTTTAATGATTATTTATTTCTATATTATTTTTCTGTCCCTGTGTTTAACTTCTGACTCTACTTTTTATACGATTACTTTGACTAATAAGGACGTTTGGATTTTTCGCCGCACTATTTATTACAAAGAATAAGGCATTATGCTCCCTCGTATGGAGACAATTTTTTTCGCAGATGATGATGTCACAACGAATAATGATTGATGTAAATGTCTCAGTCCGGGGTTTTATTCGGATGCACTTTGTGATGATTTGTTCCTTATCAGCAACATTTAATTTCGATTAATCAAGAGCCAGTTAGATTGGATATCGTGTGACGGATATATCTTTTCGTGGAAACCCCGCTCGTGTTGTTTAATAGCAAGTGCCTCATACATAATCACTTCTTCCTGATTTAACCTAATCAAGTACTGACAAATTTCTTATACTGCTTTGTGATCTCTTACAATTGACTTTCCTACTTGTGCTGGATTTATGATGGTAAGCTTTTGGAGCAAGTGTTGTCTTATGCGACTCATCAAATGGTACTTCTACAGCCTATGGAACTTTTGTTACAACAACATTCAATTTCGTAGACGATTTAAAATCGGGTTAACATCGAAATATTAACGTTTGCGCCTTCTTTTATAACTCGCTGTACATAGACCAGAAACACACCTGGACTAACCTCAAATTAGAACCGGTAGCGCATTGTTTGATTTTATGTATAGCAAGACCAGAATATTTAGCGAAACCGTAAAAGAAATTCTCAACATATTTTATTAATCGAAACAGAAATGGCTTTCGAGGCCTTTAACCATACCTTTATTTCTATTAATTTTGGCTTATTTCGCCGCAGCCAACCGACTTCAACACTGGTCCTTAAATACTAAACAAAAAAATAAAATAAGAAATCATGCTAAAACGACCAAAGTAGTTTTATAATTATAACAACGAAAGCGACTGGAGACGCCCATGAAGCCGGTTTATTTTTTCTGGGGATTCTGACACAGCAAAACAAAATTTAATGTAATCTCGAATGTCCCCACTTCTATTTAATTACATATCACGATGTTGTTTATGTCTAATGCGCACGCACATTGACAACAACGTATTTATTTAATAATAAAAAAAGTTGGTATAATGATAAAACAATTCCGTCGTTTTAGAAAGATTTCCTATTTTGTTTGTTCGTTTTGTTGAATACCGTGAGCTGCTGCGTGATAAGCACGGATTAATTGAAACGAATTAATAGTAAAAGACCTAGAAAGCCATTCATGAATCGATTACTAAACTATACTCAGAATTTCTTTTACGATTTCGTTAAATCTTCTATTCTAGATATAACTATAAACAAACAATGCGCTTCTGCTCCTAATTTCAGATTCGACCAGGTGTCTTTTTGGTCTATTTAAGGGATGACGGTGCGGTGTATATCCTGATTTCTTTTCTAATATGTGCTGCATCGTATGTAGATATAGGTGTAAATGGTGCTTGGTTGACAGACTGGAGCAACGTTACTCAGCGGAAAAAGAATGCTTCCGCGCAAGAGTGGATCATCAAAGATTCATCATTCCATCATTATTCTAACTATACATTGTATATTACTTATAAATCTGAGTAAACGATCCAAATATATCTCATCATTCTGGTCTAAGCTTTTTACCGCATAATCATGCGCATGCATTTCTCTAGTGAGCAAAAGATATTATTACGCGCGCTTAAGTTAATTATGAACTAGTATTGTTCAGTCAACATATAAATTTAGCACATCAATTTAAGCAGTTTAAAAACGGCACGGATAATTATTAATTAATTATTCTCGTGATTCACGTGTGGTCCTCCTCTAAAATACTCCGCGATAAACATTGCTCCAAATTTATATATATATATATATATATATATATATATATATATATATATATATATATATATACAGAAAAAGAGGTCTTCTAGAGTTTCTCCAGTTCCTTTTATATTGGTGTGATGAACTATTTGTGACGTGGTCCATGCTTTTTATTATCAACAATCCCTATTTCTTCTGTGAATTGTTTACTCACTCTAAAAATTGTAATAAAACGTTTCAAATGAATTATTAAGGAATGATGATATGCTGATGCTCTGTTCTTGCGCGGAAATAGTTTTTCCTGCTAAGTACCGTTGCTAAACTCGGTCATCCAAGCACCAGTTACACCCATGCGCACCTACGACACAGCACATATTATCAAGGAAACCAAGATATAAACTGCAACAATATCTCTTACATAGACCATAAACACAGCTTGACTAACCTGAAATTAGAAGCGGTAGCGCATTGTTTGATTTTATGTTTAGCAAGAACAGAAGATTTAGCGAAACCGTAAAAGAAAAGCCATAGTGTATGGCTTAACTGTAGTAACAGGTGTTCGGAAATTGTTGTAATTCTCAATTTGGGTGAACTTTAGCATAAATTTATATCATCAGGTTGGTATCATGTACCGGCTCGAAACCATAGTGTTAGTATCCCGGTACTCATCGATTTCAAAAAGGTATCAGTTACTAACACAATAGCCATAGTGTTAGTATCCTTTACAGACTCGGTATATATATTAGATAGTGTGAGTTAGCATTGAAGTCATGTCGTTGACTTCAGATTATGTTAGCTTCACTATTACGGGTTACACATTCGTCTGGGGAATTGTACCGTCCTATAATTCCACATTCTTCTACCAAATATATAGTGGTTAAGGTATTAATACCGGCTCCTACTGATGAGTCGCCAGTAAGCAGGAAACGAATGTGCATGAGATTATACTTTCCGTTCATGCTGCCTTTGGTTTATCCTTCTGGTCACAACTGAACTAATTTGTTACTAGGTTCGCAAAACCTAATACATACTTGCATATATATTAGTTCTTCGCAACAAACAGTATTTAACTGTAATATATTGAATTGAATGATGTCATGCTTACCGCGAAATGTGATAACTGATATCGATGAAGGCCAGAGTGTATGGTTTAACTGGAGTAACAGGTGTTCGGAAATTGTTGTAATTCTCAATTTGGGTGAACTTTAGCATAAATTTATATCCATCAGGTTGGTATCAGGTACCGACTCGGAAACCATAGTGTTAGTATCCGGTACTCATCGATTTCAAAAAGGTATCAGTTACTAACACAATAGCCATAGTGTTAGTATCCTTTACAGACTCGGTATATATATTATATAGTGTGAGTTAGCATTGAAGTCGTATTGTCGTTGACTTCAGATTATGTTAGCTTCACTATTACAGGTTTACACATTCGTCTAGGAGATTGTACCGTCCTATTATTCCACATTCTTCTACCAAATATATAGTGGTTAAAGGGCGTAATACCGGCTCCTACTGATGAGTCGCCAGTAAGCACGAAACGAATGTGCATGAGATTATACTTTCCGTTCATGCTGCCTTTGGTTTATCCTTCTGGTCACAACTGAACTAATTTGTTACTAGGTTCGCAAAACCTAATACATACTTGCATATATATTAGTTCTTCGCAACAAACAGTATTTAACTGTAATATATTGAATTGAATGATGTCATGCTTACCGCGAAATGTGATAACTGATATCGATGAAGGCCAGAGTGTATGGTTTAACTGGAGTAACAGGTGTTCGGAAATTGTTGTAATTCTCAATTTGGGTGAACTTTAGCATAAATTTATATCCATCAGGTTGGTATCAGGTACCGACTCGGAAACCATAGTGTTAGTTTCCGGTACTCATCGATTTCAAAAAGGTATCAGTTACTAACACAATAGCCATAGTGTTCTTCGCAACAAGCAGTATTTAACCGTAAAAGAAATTCTCAAGATATTTTATTAATCTAAACAGAAATGGCTTTTTACGCCTTTTACCATACCTTTATTTCTATTAATTTTGGCTTATTTCGCCGCAGCCAACCGACTTCAACACTGGCCCTTAAATACCAAACGAACAAATAAAATAAGAAATCATGCTAAAACGACCGAAAGTAGTTTTATAATTATAACAACAAAAGCGACTGGAGACGCCCATGAAGCCGGTTTATTTTTTCTGGGGATTCTGACACAGCAAAACAAAATTTAATGTAATCTCGAATGTCCCCGCTTCTATTTATTACATATCACGGTGTTGTTTATGTTTAATTCGGACGCACATTGACAACAACTCATTTATTGAATAATGCAAAGATTTTTTTATAATGATAAAACAATTCTGTCACTTTAGCAAGATTTCCTATTTAATTTGTTCTTTTTGTTGAAGACCGTGAGCTGCTGCGTGATAAGCACGGATTAATTGAAAAGAATTAATAGTAAAAGGCCTAGAAAGCCATTCAGGAATCGATTACTAAGCTATACTCAGAATTTCTTTTACAAGCGTTTCGAATTTTCTCCTATTCTTTGTTTCGAAGAGATAATATTTATGCACTGGTGTATAATGTATTGCGAACCCAATAACGAATTATTTAAAAAAGGGCGAGGTGGATATACCAAATTCAGCATCAAAATAAGATAAAATCCCATGTGCACATTCGTTTCGTGCTTACCGGCATTCCTGCCCCAAAGGAATTTAATAGACAAGGACTGAAAGATGAGGTAGTTAACGCACTAGAACAATACAGAACGGATTAGTTAAAAGCTAATTTCAGTACTAAACGCAGAAAGCTTTTCAATGGCAAACTGATAATCATAAATGTTCATATAGACGAACTTAGGAAACTATAATCCAACGAATCTACAAAACTTGCAACACCCGTCCAAGGATCAGTTGTTATAATTGAAATCGACACCTATGTGCCCGCGAATTAGGCCATAAATGATTGATCAAAATTGAAACCAGACTACAAGCAGAAAGATGATTCAATAAATACTGATTTAAGAAAATGTACTATTCCGAAAATGATAGAAAAACAGTTTCATCAATAATGGCTGGTTCAAATATTAGATCAGGCAAACATTCATTATTACAACAATGTGACAAAATCTCAGAAGTAAACCTAGTTAACAACCTAACAAACAGAATCAGGAAGATTTGCTCTAAAGACAAGATCGAGGAAGAATTAGGCTATCTGAGGGAAATTTTACTAACGAAAAACTTCCCTCAGCGGTATTCACACACACACCCACACACACATATATATATATATATATATATATATATATATATATATATATATATATGAAACTATTTATACAAAGCAACAAGCACTCGATCTAAACACACAAAAGTTCAACCAAAGTGACATTTTTAATCTCCTGCCCACGAATGACACAACCAAACACCAATTTAGTAGCATCCAGGCAAGCACAAACACCAAAAATTCGATCTGATCGGCGAAAAACAAAATAAACAAATAGCCTGTTGAGCAATCACCGCACCACCCTTTTAAGTCTATTTTAAAGTTGGTAACAATGATAATGTAGTATAAAGAAGCAAAAATGACTTGTAGAAAAATGACCTAATTTCAAAAAATTAAGGCTTTTCTAAATCTAACCATACGGCCATCCATAAACACGAATGCTAAACAGAAAATTGTCTTCTGTACATACAGGAATGAAATGACCCCAATTCATTGTCAAAATACCTTTTAAAATGATGGGTAGTATTAAAGAATTAAATGGTCATTATCTATTTTGTTATTAATGTGTTTTTCTTTCTTATAGGAAATTATATATACACAAACAGATATATATATATATATATACATATGTGTATATACATATATATATATATATATATATATATATATATATATATATATAAATATATATATATATAAATATTATTAGTAAGAAACCACACATTAGTAAAAGAGTAGATAATGACCATTTATTTCGTGAGTACTAATCTTTACTTTACAATTTTTTATTTATATACATTCTGGGTTTTAATTTGATTAGGTGTGGCAATTAGTCTGCCTCGGTTTTACTTATATTTCGTGTTTAGGATGACTTGTAAGAGTAAATGCGTATGTGTCTGTGTGAAGCTTGTTTGTGTGTGTGTGTAGGGGTCAGTCTCGTAGAATTGCACAGTGATGTCTGAGATCTGGCCATTCTGGTATTGATGGATTGATAGAAAACCACCTGTTCGCATTGTTGGCTGTTACGAGTACGAATGTTTTTCCGCCGAATGTCATTCTTTTCGCTTTGTTCCTCAATTTTCTTCTGTCCCCTTGGTAATAGCGCATTGTGCGCGGCTGGCAGTGTTGAATGCTCATATTGTTTTGAAATTTCTTCCGCTGTTTGCAATAAAAATTCGATCGGATTATCAATAAGCAGAATAAAAAAATCTGCACAGACAGAATCAAAAACATCGTTATCAACGATAGTAATCTTACAACAATTTCGCTCAACATTGCCATCTGTACACTCTGCATAGTTACCAGTGACCGAAAAAAATTGAAGAACAATACGAAACTAAAAACGATATTCAGGGAAAAAACATACGCACACGTATCATTCAACAAAGTGAAAACTTGGTCAAAACTAATGCCATTAATACAAGAATGACCAGATTTCAGACATCAATAAGCAATACAACGAGAATGACCCCTACACACACACACAGACAAATACTCATATACACTTACAAATCAACTCAAACCAGAACTGGAAGTAAAGCGGAAAATCAGACGAGTTTCCATTCTCATAATCAAATGGAAACCCAAGATGTGCATAAATGAAAGACTGTAAAGTGTAGATTTGTAAATTTGAAACGCTTTGTTATAGTGTTTTTTCTTCCTAATAACAAAAAATATACTGTGTATTATATATATATATATATATATATATATATATATATAACCAAATTCGCTAAAAATTCGATTCTCGATTTTTTAGTTGCACGCATGGGGTGTATAAGAAAAAACCTGCGCAAACCAAGAAGACAGTTGAAGGTATCTCTATTTTCTTCCTGAAAGACGAAATACAAAACGGTTAATAGTGGTGAGATTTTAAATATAATCCATCTACTTAATATTTTACGAATAACCACAAAGCCATAGGCAGGTAAAATTGAGCGGTAATAAGCATTGGCTTGGTATTGAGAGCACTGCTAGTCAAACTACTGCATTGTATGCCACCCGAGGTAATTAAGGTATTGCATATTTCTTACTTGTAGAAGACTGCATACAAACTAGTTCATAGGGCTTCGATTAGTTTGAAATAAATTAATTATGCAGTTAAGGACTGTCCTAGTGATTAAGTAACTTCTTAAAACATGAAATCAGTCGTTAAATTTTCGTAAGCATAATTAATGTCATCAGGCAAAGCACTTCGTAACTCACTAAAATATATGCAGCAGTTAGTTATAAAACACTTTTTTTAAAGTATCCTGTTAGAAAAGTTTAGTTCATTTAGTATAGAACAGTTTCTTCCATGCAAGTAGTGAGGGTTATCTGTCGGGCAAAAATTAGAGTAACATCGCTTCATTAGAATTTCGTGTAGTCTTTACAATAATTATGCATCGTTCATGCATGTCTTTTTAAGAATTGACAAATTTGTTTGTCTATTTTAGAAACTAATGAATATCAAAAAAATAATTTAATGTATAATCTCTATTCTGAACAATTAATTGGACCAAACAGTAGAGAGAATTCAAATGAAATTACCGAGAGCTGAACCAGAAAAAAACGATTCTTGATTGAGATTCTATTACAGAAGGAGAGTTTTTCCTTAAACACTGACCTCAAATGTTATTTATCATTGTAAATGCGCACATTGTCGATCAATATACCTCGTCCGGTCGAATGAACTTGCAAAAACTAGGGTGAAAGAACATTGAAAATTAACTTTCATTTTAAACTGATTGTCAAACGCACGTTCACATATAAGGAATATATTTTAGACACCTTAAAAGTATGTTCACCAGATGTGTTTAATATATTCAAGAAATGTAAAAGTGGAAATGAGATAGCAATTTATGAAACGTTACAAATTTAAATATGGCAACGTAACTTATATAACTAGAAAAACATGTGCAAAAGGTTAGACTAGAATTAATATGACGTAATGCGTTTTTATATGTGGACATTGCCATATTTCTCTTTTGAGACATTCCAATTTTATTAAAACGCCAGTTTCCGATAAAATTCCAATAAGAAATTATTCTGATTGATAAATAATTAAGTTCATTTACGATTGGCTGTCTTGAAGAATCCAAGCCTATATAATGCGAGAAAATTCATAAGTCATTCAGTTTTCTCCATTCTGTTATCCGAGTATTATCAGAGCATGTGGGTAAGCAGATAGTTTCAGCTTCGTGATGAGAGCGTACATACTACCCTGGGTTGAACCATACATACCATGCGTCTCATTATCGTCAGCACTCCTGAAACTGCATTCACAGAAAGCACCAAGTTAGTCTCGTGGTCATCAGTAATCTACCGGAAGCTCACCAAACCCCCCACCTATCTTAGATAGTAATAACAGTTCTTTTTATGACAATCTTGTTGAACCAGATTTACGGCCGATTTGTGGCCTTAATGTGTAATCTGGATGTACACAGCATCCAGCGAAAATACATACATCCAAGTTAATCATTCTTATCATATTCAATTCACTTTGCTTTTTATTTTTTTTGAAAACATACACATATGCTCAAATGCCAATACCTGAGAAGAACAAAAGCTAAGATTATTTTCGGTATCAATAAAATTAGTGCATAGTAAAGATAGAAATTGTTTAATGGCCATAATACAAAAGAATGTACATTTATCTCTGCACGTATGTCTGCATAAATTATCAGCATACATACTGTATATTAATATACTACTTTTCCTCAAATCCGTAAGAATATGTCATTCTGATTAACCATGTGACCAACTGCCAATAGAATATAAAGAAAATATTCTAGCGAGGTAATATTTATTATGTCTTGTGCAAACATTGAAAATATAGTAAATAGTAATATCTGCAATGCGGCAACCCAGGCTCGTGTTCCAACGTTTGTGATTGTGAACTGCAAAACCGGCTAACATACTTCCGTCTAACGCACAATATATTAAAATTTATTGAAGGAAGTTAAGTCGTAAAAATGTCTCAGTGAACGAATATGCAATAAATCAGAAATAAAGATATTCAGTGATTTTAATTTGGACAATTGTAAATTAAATTTAGAAAGATATTATAATTTGGAAGTGTGCAGGTAAATAAACAGTGGTGCATTTCCTTCTGTCGTAAAAATGAGGAAAAAAGATATAAATGTTATGAAGTTTCTAATATTACGCTATTTACAACTTAAGAAAAACGGAATACTTTAAGATGTGTTAACAATACCAAATGAGAAATAACTTCTTAAATATAATTTTTCATGAAAAAATATATTTTCTTTAATTACCATATGTAAAGAATTTGCATAAAAAATTAACTTAGTTTTAAAACGTTCAAAAAAGTAACAACGCATGCAATTTTGCATTAGACGTTGCGCACCTACAAATTATTTAAAATATAACCAGAAATGAATAAACCAGTCAGCATAAACAGAAGGTATAATCTCACAGGCGCATTCATTCCGTGCTTACAATCAACTCATCAGTAGGGGACTGTTTTATGTCCTATATCCAATATATATTTGGGAGAGTGATGTAGAACAATGCTACAGCACAATGTGAATGGAACTTACCTGACTCTCTGTGTTTTGGTCACCTGAAAGGTTGAGACACCGTTAGGCAGCTGCTTCAAGTCATCTACAACCGTACAGTTGTAAATAATTTGTGAATACTTCTCCGCATCATACGTTAGAAGGAACAAGATAGTAGCACGCAAACTGGCGTTGAATATCCATCCCTGTTGTGGCACATACGATATATTACCCTATAATAGTTAAACCCACACTCATCACACAAATATATAGCGGGTAAATGGCGTAATACCAGCTCCTACTGATCAGTCGCCAGTAACCACGAAACGAATGTACACGAGATTATACTTTCCGTTCATACTGTCGTTGGTTTATCTTTTTTCTCATATTTGAACTAGTTTGTTACTAGGTCCGCAACATTTAATACAAAATTGCATATACATTAGATCTTCGCCACTGTTATATTGACATTATAATTCAAACAGTAAACTAAAACATACTACCATCTCCCAGAGCATACCCTACACACAATTAGTTTGCGAAACACGAATGACTTAATTTCGCTTAAATGGAAATATTCATAAACAGATTGATAGTATGTAGTAGTAGAGAATCGCCTTTCTTCAGTGTTAGATCCGATTTTCCCAGGTCATCTTCAGAACACATCACTAAAGAGAGACATAAGTAAATGTGCACGAAATATACATTAAGTTGATGATATGTTCCTCGTTCTTAAGAACAGGACGCAATGACGAACATTACTTCAATTATACAATAAGGACCATAAAAATATCAGTTCCGCTTCCGAGCATGAGAAAGGCAATTGCCTACCGTTCGTGGATATTCTGCTAAAAAGGGGTTAATGAGAACTAAAATAGAACAATTTGTTATAAAAAAAACATTGTCTGTACTGTATTTGCTCTATAGCAGTTTCATTTCATTTCTATTTGTAATTATCAAAGGTTCGCGGCTGTTGGTCAAAATTGACAGACTGGTTATTCCAGATTAAAATTGCGATGAATATACTGAAGAAAAATGCTATATAATGTCTAATGTATATCCTAGACAATTTATTAAATCAAATGTCGACGAGGAAATCAAATGAAAAATAATTCTTTAGAAACAGTAAAAGCGATTTACATAAATAACCTATTAGCGTGTGACGTTGCATCCCAGAAAACACAAAACAAACCTGAAATGGAATTAACACGCACATTTTATGCAGGTAAACTACGAGTTTCAGTCAAGGTAACACATTTGCTTGTACTAGCGAGTAAATAGAAACAGCCTTTAATGTCAACCGTTAATATTCGTTGTCACTATACATGCGCAAGTTGTCGATCAACTTACGTAGATAAATCGACAAGACGGCTAGTTACTCGAATAAAAGAACAGCAACGTAAACTTCTGTGTCCGATCAAAAGGTGAATACACGTCTAGAATAGCGCAACGTATCATTAAAAACTAACACGTACTAATAAGGTTATTAATAAGTGCACTAACATATATGAGTTAGCTACGTATAAAACTCAGTGAATAAACTGCAGCACGATTTATGCAAGCATACAAAGGATGTTCGAGCACTGAGTCTTTACTGGTGCGATGCACGCAAATGAATGGTTCTTCCCTTTTTCCACAGTCTAACGCTGTTTATATTTCTTGGTTGTTATATCTTTATATATATATATAATATATAATATATATATATATAATCTATATATTCACTTGTAGAAATAAAATGAAAAAGAAACCATTAATATATCTAATAAACTTTCTTTTTATCTTTGTATATGGAAAATGTACAACGAGTAAATGATAATGCTTTTAATGGACTAGTGTTCGTTGCTTTACTTTTATTTCGGCACGATATATATTCTCAGTTGAAAATAGGACAAGGTTAAACACCTTACTTTATTGTAATAAGATAACGTAAAATGTACTTTTGACCGTCAATTCATGTTAAAAGCTCGCAGAATAATTGCTTTTATTTACCAATGTTTATGTGCATGTTTTGCAAATGCGGTCTAATTGGAGACAATCGGTACCAAACAAATTCGTAATTAACTGACTGGCTAAACAATGTTTGCATATCGACGTAAAAATAATTTATGAGATTTCAAAGTTGCTTCGTTTATCTTATTTTTTTAATATAATTAAACTGCAACTGCTAGTTCGATGCTGCTCGTAGCATCCTTGTCCCAGAAATTTATTTTACTGGTATCCATAACTATCATTAAGCAATTGTTTAAAAAATAACTAGATGCGCGAATCACAGATAGCAACACAATATTGTGGACTGAGCGAATGGCATGCTTATATATCGATATTTAATGATCTATTTTGCCCAATTTTTTATCTATTTGATTTCTTTCTACTAGAGTATCTGTTGATTTATAATTGTTGTGGTATCCGCTTTGCTATTTTAGATAGATGTTATATTCAATGTTTTACGATGATTTGGATCTTATCCAAGCCTGTTCATTTTACGTTATTTAGATAAAATGTTATCGATTCAAAAGGAAAATTTTTTTCTTCCATTTCCAATCTTTTGAACACGACCGTTGGGCTTATCTCGAGCTCCAATTACGATTCTAAGGAATTGTCTTTTTGTTTAGAAAAACTTGTGGGCTACGATTAGTTTTCAAAAGTGTTTTTGTTTCATTTCGAAAAATATACGTATCCCAACATTAACCTAGCATCTGCATTTTGGAGATATTGAGAAAGAAATAAAGAGTTGATGGCCTTCAGAGCACCTTTTTATAGGCACAACGCATCTTCCGCAGGGTACGGAATAAGCGACAAACACTGGAACAAATGCGTTTGTGTTCAATCTTTCGGCACAGATATTTTGGTTACGCAAGTGTGTCAATATGGGTAAAACCGGTATGGTAAAAGAGTTGCTGTTGCTTTCTGTAATAGTGTAGCTAGACAAAGTTGACTAACTGGCAAATCGATATTGTGTAATTCTCCGTTTTATTTTTAGAACGCCGGGGGCAATTGAGTTATAATTAGCTATTTATATTTACGTTTTTAATTTGGACTGCAATATATATATATATATATATTGAAATGCGAGCTTTAATAAAATTCATTGTACCCTTTCTGTGCATAAACAAAAAGAAATTTTATTAGATATAAGAAACGCTTCTTTCTCATTACCTCCTCAAGTATCTACTAATGAACATATCTTTATATATAAATTGGAAGGCAATACAAGATAGAAACATTTAAACATAGAGAGAGTGTGAAAAAACGAAAAACAATAAATTACGTGAGTCACATCCAGTTCATGCTCAATGCCTAAACATGCTTCTTCTGCTTGCATAAATCCCGTTGCGATTTGTTTATCCATAAGGCTTCTTATTTAGCTAGCTCCATTTTGTTATTGCATTTAGTAATTATTTTGAATGCTACGTCTGGAGAACATACGTGAGATGTTTCGTATCTAATAAAACTTCTTTTTTGTTTTTGCACATAGAAAGGTAGATATATATATATATATATATATATATATATATATATATATATATATATATAAAATTTAAATATCCTCTCACTCAGATTAGTGCAGATACAAAGACAGAGTTGTAAAGATACTACCTTTTATGTTCTCCTATATATATATATATATATATATATATATATATATATATTGATATTTTAATTAAATTTTCCACTTAACAAATTGATTGTTTGTGGAATGTGATTTCCGTTGAAAAAGGTTTCCGAAACCGGCAGCCGAAATATTCGGATTAATCACGAGGACAGTGGATGCAAAAACCTTTTTGCGTCCAACAATGATAAGGTAATTAATCTATTTCTTGTCGTGCAAACTGTTATTTTTAATTACTATTGATACCTCAGTTATTTCCGTTTAGCATTTAATTAACCTGGCAACATCATTCTTATTATTGGCCAACTAACTGAGCCTCCCTCCATGTTTTGCAATCATTTTTGGGATATTTTTAAAATTCAGCGTGTGATCCCATCCGAATTAATTTTAAATCTAGTTTTGGTTATGCATTCAACTACGTCAGCCATAACCATTTTTCAATAATAGTTATATGTGTATGAAGATAAAAAAATAAACGAGATGAAATCTAAAGGACAAATTTTAAAGCAATATTCAACCAGAGTCTCAGGATTTTGAGCGATTTGTTGGTAATTGGCTAATGAAACAGAAACTTACAAGAATGATGATTCTGCCGTCAGCGTTCTATTTCGCCCAAACGTGCGTGGGAAAGGATAATCTTCCCAGAACCAAAACTTCCATCCATAGCTGTAAGTTGCCCTTATAGGGTAGGTATTGTTATGCTGCATAAATTCAAATTAACATATAAAAAAGAGTTTGAAATATTTACTCACAAAACACTTTTGTAGCGAAGATTTTCGCCGAATCAGCATCAGCTTATGCTATCTTAATCGTTGTTATAAAAATCGTAAACAAATTTCTGTTCGCGTCTCAATAATTACGTAGTTCTTCTTCTAAAAGTTGCACAAATATTTAAATTATAAAATAGTAAAGATAGATTAAACTTAAAATTGAGACATAGAGGATATATTCGGTCACCGTCATGAATTATTAGTTTCAGACATGTCCTATAATTTGGATGCCAATGCAATGTTATATTAAACAAAAAGTTACTTATTTAAAATATTATTTAGGAGAGGCAATATTAATGGAGTACGACCACTCATTTCTATGTTATTGATTTACGGCTTAAGCAACAGAACGAGAATGTATACTCTTTGTTGCTAAACGTAACATAATTTCTAATAATTACAAATAACAATGCTTTTACCAAATTCTGCTTTAATTAGGTTTTAATGGTACAAATAAAATATTTCTTTAAATCAAGTTTGCGAGCTTGAAGTAAACACCAATCCAATTGTGTTTAACCAGTCGTCGAACAACATAACAAAACTACCGCCAATCGAAACTCACTGACGCGATTCCACCTTCCATGATCATCATCGGAGTACGAAGGTAAACTGACTAATGGGGATCAAACCGCATTGCATATATATGGAAAGAAAAATTAGATTTAAAAAATTGTTACCATCACCCGCGCAATTAATTATTGTTAAATTGTATTGCCAATATATGTATATGTGGCGAAAGATGCAAACAGTTAATGTTCGCGACTGCATAGAAATTGTGCAGCCGACATTTCCAGTCAAGTTTAATGTATGCGAGACTGCTAGAGGTGAGAGCCGCATATCTAAATTTGATTTGCATATATATTCAATGCGGTTTGATCCTCGATAGTCAGTTTGCCGTCGTACTCTGATGATGATCATGGAAGGTCGAAACGCGTAATTGCGTTGCCAATGGCGTTAGTTTTGTTATGTTGTTCGACGAGTGGTTAAACACAATTGGATTGGTGTTTACTTGAAGCTTGCAAACTTGATTTAAAGAATTGTTACCACCACCCGCGCAATCAATTATTGTTTATAAATAAAATATTTGTCAAACATTTTTAATAGAATAGATTAAACATAGCATAATTTTGCATAGTGCTATAACTAACTAGATTAGACTGTATATTAAAAATGCTAAAACTATTGCTGTAAAAGCATTAACCGGAGTATTTCTTACAATTCTACAAATAATTCTTTTTATTTCCTATAATCGTAAAAAGTCATAGAAATGGGAATTTTTTACATTAAGAATTAATATTATTATCGAATGCAAAATTATATGATAATAATTATACCTCGCGTCTATAAAAGGCAAAAATAGGCTTCTAATTATGTTCGTAGGTACGCAATATGTTCATATATATTGGCTCTCAGCAACAAAGAATACGTAATAGAGAAGTTGTTCCAGCAGTTTTATCAAAGTTTTCTATTCTTGATCTCAACAAAATAAACCATAGAATTCCAGCCAATAGGAAGAAAAAAGAAGGGGAAAATCGAACAAGTCACGCCCATTATATTCAAACCTGTCCAGGTCCAAACTTTTACAAATATAAGAAAATGTCTGGCAGATATTCCTTGGAGTATCCACGGTTTACTTCGGTTGGTAGCAGATTTGCACAATCAGATCCGATTGATCTCCATTTCCAATTACGTTCTGAGATCATCTTCGTGGTGCCTGGGTGCTGATTTGTCCCTTTTTTCCAAAGGCTTTGACATCAGTCATACGATGAGGTGCGACCTTATCTTCGTTGGCTAGCAACGTTTCTGAACGGCATTTCCCGTTCCGTTATCAGGCCTACATATACACACATATGTATATATATATATATATATATATATATATATATATATATATATAGTGTGAGTCAACAATTTATACAATTATCCATTTTCAACAAAAAGTCTATGGTATTATAACAGTTAAATACTGTTTGTTGCGGAGAACTAATATATATACAAGTATGTATTAGGTGTTGCGAACCTAGTAACAAATTAGTTTAGTTGTGACCAGAAGGATAAATCATTCATGCTGTCTTTGGTTTATCGTTCTGGTCACAATTGAACTAATTTGTTACTAGGTTCGCAACACCTAATACATACTTGCAAGCTTATGGTATCTTTTGATGTTACGTATTTGTTTACAAATGTTCCAATTGATGAAACCATTTACAATATAGTCCATGCGGTAGAATATTTTTAAGCAGTATATATGCCCAAGTCTTCGATAAACTTACGCAGGCAGATCGACCAGGCAGGTAATTACTCGAATGAGAAAACATTGAAACTGAAACGACTGTTTTAAATCTTAAGGTGCACACACGTCTGCAATTCCGAAACCCAACATTAAAACTTCACACATGTTCTTCAGACGTAGAATTTAAGATAATTACTAAATGCAATAACGGAAGGGAGTTAGCAAAATAGGAAGTTTTATGGTTAAAAAAATTGCAGCCGGATTTGTGCAAGCAGATGAAGCATATTCAGGAATTGAGCTTGAACTAGAGGTGACGCACGCATTTGATTGCTTGTTCCCATATTTCACTCTCTGCATGCTTACATTTTTCTATCCTGGTTTGCCTTTCAATTTATATATAACGAGATGTTCATTTGTAGATACTTGAGAAGTAAATGAGAAAGAAACGGTTTTTGTTTATGATAAAATTTATTTTTATTTTTGCACATGGAAATGGTACTATAAATTTTACTATAATCAATGTTACGAACTTGATATAAACACTTGACCCATTAAGTAATTATATGTTGTTAGTATAAACTAAGAATTATATAGTGTAGAAAAGCCAATTCCTACAGTAGACCGATTTCGTCCTTTTTGGTAACTCATCAAGTACTGGTCAGAATTTGCCGCAGACAGGGCTCTAACCTGGGCACGTCTGTTTTGAAATCTAGAGCTCTAAGCACTGAGTCACCCTGCCGCACACTACACACAACTTTCAGTCGTATACTAACTAATGTAACTCGGTTAATTTTTTTCACTTTTAGGTGGAGCTCATATGGCATTCTTTTAGACCCAAAGATTCAACTAACCATCTGCAATTTATCATTCCTGAACAGACACTACACAAGATGGTGAAGTGGTATTGAAATAGACATTTATATAATTAAACGAACATTAATTCGGCGGGCGGTGATAACATTTACTGTAATCAAGGTGGCGAACTTAATAAAAACACCTGACCCATTAAGTACTTAAATTTTGTCAGACTAAACTAAGAATTATATATAGTAGAAAAAGTAATTCATCCAGTAGACCGGATTCGTCCTTATTCTTAGCTCATCATGTACTGGCCAGAATATGCCGTGGACAGAGCTTGAAACTGGGCAATTCTGCTTTGAAATCTTGTGCTCTAATCACTGAGCCACTATGCCGCTTATTACACACAGCTTTCAGACATATACTAACTAATGTAACTCGGTTAATTTTTTCTCTTTTAGGTGGAGCTCATATGGCATCCATTTTGACCCAAAATTCCAACTAACCATCCCCGATCTGTCATTACTAATCAGACACCTTACTGGATGGGGAAGTGGTATTAAAATGAACATTTATATAATTAAACGAACATTGGTTGCGCGGGCGGTGATAACAATTTATATAATCAAGGTTGCCTTTAAATTTTTATATAGCGAGATGTCCATTTGTATAAACTTGAGAAGTAAATGGAAAAGAGACGTTTCTTGTATCTAATAAAATGTTTTTTGTTTTTGTACATGGAAAGGGTACTATGAGTTTTACTATAATCAAAGTTACGAACTTGATATAAACACCTGATCCATTAAGTACTTAAATTTTGTCAGTATAAACTCAGAATTGTATAGTGTGGAAAAAACTATTCATACAGTAGACCGTTTTTGTCTTTATTGAATTATTATAAAGAAAAGATAAATTTGCCGCGTATCAGGGCTCACCCTCCGGTGTCTGAGCCTGTCGGTGCAAATTGACATGATTATACCCTCTGTCTTTATCTGATGCTGACGATTTTTCAGTTATATTTAATCTAATTTTTTACTTAGTGCAAAACCTAATAGGCAATTGCAATAACAGGATATACAATTAGTTTATATAATATAAACGCCAGTTCTATTATATATTCATTTCTTGGGATTAACTAAGATTTGTATAAGTGAGCAAATTGTATTGAAACAGTAGACTGGTTTGTTCCTTATTGAAAAATTTTCAAATACTATCCAGAAATTTGCCGCACGCAGGGTTCGATCCTGGGCACGTCCGCTTCGGAATCTAAAGCTTCTATCCATTGCGCCACTCTGCCGCATAGATTCTGAAGTGAGCATGTCCCGGTTTGGTGCGGCAAAATTACGAATTGGATACAGTAATAGACATCAAAGCAAATATGCCCAGGTTCGAGACCTATCCGCGACAAAATACTGGACATTACTTATAGAGCTACTAATATGGACGAAACTGAGCTACTGGATGAATTGCTTATTGCTACCATATATATATATAGGTATATATATATATATATATATATATATATATATATAAAATCCCATTATTACTTAATTAACCACTCCTAGGTGTACGGTTTCTGTACTAGTTGGAAACTTTTACAAACATATATACCATATAGGCCCCATCTGAAAGAAAAGCTAACCAAAAACAAGACATTAAGAAACCGAAAATCGTTTTAATATATTAGACCGACATCGGTAAAACCGAGGCTCATGAATTTTGCCAATGATCTTATCTGCGGCAATTTGAGGGCAATAATTGAAAAATTCGCAATGAAGAGCGAATTGGTTTACCGGATGAATCGCATTTTTGACATTATAAAATGCTTATTTTATCCTGAAAAATATGTGTGCGAAAGAGATAAGATAAAGGCAATGCTTAAGACAGCATTTGGGAACAATATAAAATTAATGGTCGTTATTTCTTAATTAACAAACGTGATCCAGAAAGATTAAATGAAGAAAATCAGTTCGTTGTATTTCACCAATAAATTTTTGAATCAGTTATCCATGTTACACAAAAATAACTTTATTTAAGCTACGTAAAATATAAGAAATATTGGTGCCTTGTAGCTGGCAGTCCTAATAACAGTTTATTAATGGAGTAAAATTTACTATAACAAAAATATGAAATTTGTTCAGCCGATTGAAAAGTAACTATATTGTTGGGATCCTTTTTGTTTGTGTAAAAAAAGACCAGTTTATATTTAGAATAAGCACTAACGATACAATCTTTCTTCTATATAAGGAAGAATGTTTGTATGTATGTAAGGTGCAAGTGTGTGTATGTATGTATGTATGTATGTATGTATGTATGTATGTATGTATGTATGTATGTATGTATGTATACAAATAAAATGTAAACGGCTCCACCCATTCGCACTAATTTCGCCACATCAATTCTATCACTACATGGGAAGGTCACTATCTAAATATGATTCAGATTGGTTGCGTGCATGATGATATTTTGACACTTAAACCACAATAAATATATATTTTTTTAAGGTATATTATCATATGTTTATAACAAAATGAATAAAATTAAAAAGTGCTAGATCGATAGTTCTATGTATAGCTCATTTGAATGTTTTTGTGAAATATGTGCGCCAAAGTCGTTTTAAGATTTGAACAAATCTGTATACTCCGCCACTATTTTATGAGAAAAGTAATTACTATAAAAATTCAGATAAATAAGAACCGATACATCTAAATATGTTATGTTTATTTTAAATTGATTTTATATTTCAATATATAGAAACATCGTTTTTTATGCATGTACGTACGTCCGTACAAATGAAAACAGCTGCAATTGATTCGCACTAACTTCGCTTCACCAATTCGCACTAATTTCCGGAAAGTCACCATTCATATGAGATCCAGATTATTGTGTGCAAGATGATTTTTGTCACTTGAACCCTAACACTTAGAACATTTGTTTACTTAACCTCTTATGTAAACTTGAATTCTTATCAAGATCAGCAAAAAATAGCAAAGTAAATTCATTAGAAACAGAAATGATAAAGTAAAAACCAAGGGAGATATGCAAACAAGCGATAATTATGCCCTCAAAAACTGACGCCATGTTTTGAAATTTTATCAAAATTCATCTCCATAACTAAACAATAATTGATTGCAAAGCGGTGGTGGTACAATTTTTCTTCAAGTCATATTTGGCAAACACCAATTTCTTTGTATTTAACTAGGCTTCGAACAACATAACATAATTAAAAATCTAAATTCTTTGCGTATTTCAATACTATGCTTTCTGAATACCAAACTATTTTCAGTGCAAAGGATAAAAAAATTGTTAGAACCGTAATTGTTTGTTATAATCAGATATGCAATTCGACAGGTTATAACAGGAATTTAGATTAGAAGCATATTTTATCTTCACGTCATGCTTTATAACATGACATCAAAATCTGATCAGTATTTTGAAAAAAAAGAAGAATATACACCTCAAATGCATTGTTACATGTTATGCGTTTCGTATACCGAAGCACTTGCCATACAATGAATGAAAAATTTAATACAATCTTCGGTAAAAGTCATTAATTCGCGCTAATTCTGAACGTTTACTAAAGGGATTTCAGATTAGTATAAAATTTTCTTCACATTCTGTTTGCATAATGACATCTAATGTTGTTCCGCATTTCAAACAAGAAAGAACACAAGGTTTCACTACATTTATACATGTTATGCGTTCTGTATACTAAACCACGAGAATGTAATCGACAAATTTCAAACTTCCATGAAATGCAATTCTCTAGTCAGTAATTCAGAACAATATGTTGGGATTTTAGATTATAAGCATACTGCCTCTTCATGACAAGTAATGCCTGTTTGCATTATGGAAGCGAACGCCTGAAAATATGCATTCTACGCGTTTTTTCATGTTATACTAATTAATGGATTTAAATTATCTTAATACTTTCGTGTGGTTTTATTATTAGTTTGGAAAATCAGCATTTCGATTATAAGCATACTTTCTCATTACATGAAGTTTCATACCATGGCATCTAGTACTGATCGGTATTTTAAACTCGAATTGAAGAAAATATTCTTTAAATGTATCATTAAATTTGATGATTTCTGAATTCCTAGCCATTTTCTATACGATATACGTAAAATGTTGAATATTAAACTGTCAATTTGCCTGTATGTGTTAGGTTTTGCGAACCTAGTAACAAATTAGTTAGTTGTGGACTAAAAACTAGCAGCAAGGCATGAACGATCGTGGCACCATGCACACTCAATTTCGCGTTATCGGCGACTCATCGTAGAGCGAAGATAAAACGAACACCATATTTGGTAGAAGAATGTGGAATATATACCAAATATATATAGTGGTTAAAGGGCGTAATACCGGCTCCTACTGATGAGTCGCCAGTAAGCACGAAACGAATGCATGAGATTATACATTCCGTTCATGCTGCCTTTGGCTTTATCCTTCTGGTCACAACTGAACTATAATTCTGTTACTTAGGCCTGCAAAACTGAATACATATCATGGTTATCTATTAGGCCTCAAAAACAAACATATTGAACTGTCAACGGTTTGGCATTAGAGTAATTTTGATTAAGTGCGTACATTTTGCTTACATGTCACTTTATATCATGGAAACTGGTGCTGAACTGCATTAAGACAACGAAACTATAAGCTACACATGAATTGACATTTACATTTCAGGCAATAAAATGGATGTAAATTTGAAATACAACCTAAGATGTGATTTTCAGCATTTTGGCAATTCAGATCCTAAAAAATGATTTTATATTAGGAGCACACTCTCTGCTTACTTCTCGCTTGGAAACATGGCAACTAATGCTGCACGATGAAAGCGAAACATTATAAGTATTCATTAAGTGATTTTTGAATTATACGTGTTCTTTATACTGAAGCATTTGATATACAATTTGTGCAATAGTTGACAAAGTTTCTTTGCTATGGTATTCATCATTTCGCCAATCTATCCATTTAATAAAGGAATTTATATATATCTTTGGCATAATATGCGTTAGTTATATTTTGCTAGAATTTCTATGCTGCGGATCTCATCATAGCACTACATCAACGGTCCACGGGAGGAATTTTGAATAGGAATTATGCCCTCAAAAACTGACGCCATGTTTTGAAATTTTATCAAAATTTATCTCCATAGATTTGAATTAATGTGAGATTGCAGCAGCGCGGGACGAGTCGTAAAGGCATGAAAGGTGCTCTGCATCGCCCGCATATTAGATTTGGCTAAGATTTTACGCGATTGGTTGTATAATCACGAGGAATGTTAGCAATTCAGTAAAAAATGAATAACATTTATATATATATATATATATATATATATATATATATATATATATATATATATATATTACATTTATCCACAGATACTAAATGTTCTTTAATCAGATATTCGAAAATGCACGAAACTTTAAATAGGAATAGAAGATTGGCAAATTGTTTAAACAAATTTTATGTTCTAAATTATGCTATCAGTAAAAATTGTCATCAACAAGAAAAGTACGAAAATTTAATCAATAATGCGTATTTAACGCTATAGTTATCTATGAAAATAATTAATATAAAATATGCAGCGTGAGTAGAAAATTTTAATGTCAAAAAAATCTAAAGTACTCAGGTAAATAAGTTGAGAAAACATGTATGGACTCAAAAGTTAGCCAGAAATATGGATTATAATATGAGAAAGTTATAAAGTGCACGCGGATTCATTTAGTAACACGGCGCAATGAAAAAATTACCGAATAACACCGCTGGTGATATGACTACGACTTATTCATTCATGGACGCCGAAATCTGACCCTTAGAAGTAACTTAGCCTTGATCTCACTCTATACGTCAACAAACGAGATTATAGAAGCCAATATCAATGCCAATGTATATAATATTATACTCAACAGAAATAGAAAAGTTATCTTAAAAGGTTCTAACTGACTGCATTAATATGTAGAATATTTAATAATGGTTAATAAAATAGAAAAAAAATTAACTTGTAAACAGTATTGAAGAAACAATACGAGATCAGAGTTCACGGAGTTTGCTAAAGGTTAAAGTGTAAGTTTATACTATTTCGATGGAAATATATTTTTTACAAAATATTTTGAATATAACTTCAGTTTCGAAATACTTATATTATTAGATGTCAGTTACGCAATTAAAGCACAACAAGTATTTTACATGAACGCTTTCATTCCAACTTGATAACTGATTTATTGTAGAAAGATTAAGTTGGTTTAAACCATGCAGCAAAATGTTATTAGTCCAGACAGTTTAAACAGGAAAAACATAAATAGACACCGTTTCGCACGGGGCGTTCAAAACCCTATGACGATGTATTGATTTAGTTTGCAGAGTACTGGACAAAGTATAGATTTATCACTAGCCTCCCAATAAAAAGGCACGTTCGCATACCAATCCTTAATTTTAATTGAAAAGCACGTGCTGTGATGCTATCATCAAGACCAAATTGCAGTGTCTGTTGACTGAAGCTACTGGATTACTATGTTGTTTATGTTAATTTAAAAAGAGAAATTCTCACAATCTATTACCACACGGGTTTGCTTTCCATGTGTATGCAATGTGGTTTGATCCTCGCTAGTTATTTGCTGTCGTACTCTAATGATGACTATGAAAGGTCGAAACGCGTCAGTGCCTGTGATTGACGGTAGTTTTGCTATGCTGTTCGACGACTAGTTAAATCAAATTGGATTGGCGTTTGCTACTAGCATGTAAAATTCATTTAAAGAATTGTTACCACTACCAGCGCAATCTATGACTATTTAGCAGTTTTATGAAATCCGTATCAATCAGATTTGTAACTAGCAACACATTATTGAAGATGAAAGAGTTTTCTTATTGTAATTTGGGCAATTTGGTTTGCGTAATGCTAATTTCAAATAATAGTAAAGACGTTCGCCCATGTTACGATAATTGCATTACGATATTTTTTATAAAACGAATACCGATAGGTTAAATCGGTTAAACTTATCCACTATTGAGGGTAATTGGTTTAAAGCATATACGTTAGGCTTGCCGAAATCTATTCTGAACAGCACCTGAAAAACAGCATTCGATATTCTTAGGCCACATTTATTTAGTTGCTATAAAAAATCAAAAAAAAAATGTAGAACCATAAACGCAATATATTTAACCTGAATTACAGAGCCGATTACATTCGGCAGTATAAAATGCGCAAACCGCAAAGTGTGGAAAATCGAGAGTGACACAATAATCTTTTTCGCGTCCAGATTTTGTTCCAAACGATAATTTGATAATTCCGAAACTGTCGCAAATGTAACCTTTGAAAGAAAATTGTGTGCAGTGTAGTGTGCGGCAGGATGGCTCAGTGGTTAGAGCACCAGGTTCCGAAGCAGACGTGCCCAGGTTCGAGTCCTGTCCGCGGCAAATTCTGGCCAGTACATGATGAGTTCCCAATAAGGACGAAACCGGTCTACTGGATGAATTGCCTTTTCTACACTATACAATTCTTAGTTTATACTGACATATGTAAGTAATTAATGGGTCAGGTGTTTATATCAAGACCGCAACCTTGATTATAATAATTGTTATCACCACCCGCGCAACCAATGTTCGTTTAATTATATAAATGTTCATTTCAATACCACTTACCCATGTAGTGTGGTGTCTGGTCAGTAATGACAGATTGTGGATGGTTAGTTGGAACTTTGGGTATAAATGGATGCCAAATGAGCTCCACCTAAAGGAAAAATTGACTAACCAAGTTACATTAGTTAGTGTACAACTTAAAATTGTGTGCAGTGTAGTGTGCGGCAGGATGGCTCGGTGGTTAGAGCACCAGGTTCCGAAGCAGACGTGCCCAGGTTCGTATCCTGTCCGCGGCAAATTCTGGCCAGTACTTGATGAGTTCCCAATAAGGACGAAACCGGTCTACTGGATGAATTGCCTTTTCTACACTATACAATTCTTTGTTTATACTGGCATATGTAAGTAATTAATGGGTCAGGTGTTTATATCAAGACCGCAACCTTGATTATAATAAATGTATATAGTTTTTGCACAAATAGATAAATGGAAAAAAATATACGATGTATGAATATAAATAAAGGTTTATTTATCTGATGTATCATTCGTTATTGTAGGTCACATATTTCGTCTTCTCCAAACGACGGAGTACTGTATTCTTTCAAAAAGTTTATTAACCTCAGTCTCTCTTCCTCACTATATAACCAACTCCAAACAGGATGAGATTAAATAAACCAGGAACTGATTTGGATTCAAAATATTTCCTATTACTAGTTTTATTAACCTCAATCTCTCAAAACTATTACTAAAACAATGAGTTAAGCAAGTATGCATTAGGTATTATGAATCTTGTAACCAATTAGTTCAGTTGTGACCAGAAGGATAAACCTAATACAGCAAGAACGGAAAGTATAATCGCCTGCACATACGTTTCTTGCTTACTGGCGACTCATCAGTAGGAGCCGGTATTACGCCCTTTAAGCACTAATATTCGGGTGAGGAAAGTGAGATAATAGGGCGTACAATTTCGTAGACAAATGTGTAAACCTAGAATAGTGAAGCTAACATCATATAAAGTCTTCGACAATGCGACTTCAACGTTAACTCACAATATATGAAACATATAAGGAGTCTGTAAAGGATAATAAAACTAAGGCTATTTTGTAAGTAACCAATACCAAAATTGTAATATCGAAAAGGTACATGGTACTGACGCTATGGTTGCCGAACACCTGTTACTCCAGTAAATCCATACCTCCAACTAATTCATCGATAACACATTATGGTAAGTACCATTTCATTAATTCAATATATAACAGTAAAATACTGTTTGTTGCGGAGAACTAATATATGCAAGTATGAATTAGGTATTGCGAAAGTAGTAACAAATTAGTTCAGTTGTGACTAGAAAGATAAAGCAAAGACGACATAAAAGGTAAGTCTAATCTCATGCAGATTAGTTAAACCAAAGACAGTATTAGCGGAAAGTATAATCTCATGCACATTCGTTTCGTGCTTACTGGCGACTCATCAGTAGGAGCCGGTATTACGCCCTTTAACCACTATATATTTGGTAGAAGAATGTGGAATAGTAGGACGGTACAATCTCCTAGACGAATGTGTAAACCTGTAATAGTGAAGCTAACATAATCTAAAGTCAACGACAATGCGACTTCAATGCTAACTCACACTATATAATATATATACCGATTCTGTAAAGGATACTAACACTATGGCTATTGTGTTAATTACCGATACCAACATTATTGTACCGAGAAGGTACATGGTACTAACACTATGGTTTCCTAGTCGGAACATGGTACCAAAATGATGGATATCAATTTATGCTATAGTTCACCGAAATTGAGAATTACAACAATTTCTGAACACCTGTTACTCCAGTAAATCCATACACTCTGGCCTTGATCGATATCAGTTATCACATTTCGCGGTAAGCATGACATCATTCAATTCAATATATAACAGTTAAATACTGTTTGTTGCGGAGAACTAATATATGTGCAAGTATGTATTAGGTGTTGCGAACCTAGTAACAAATTAGTTCAGTTGTGACCAGAAGGATAAACCAAAGGCAGCATGAACGGAAAGTATAATCGCATGCACATTCGTTTCGTGCTTACTGGCGACGCATCAGTAACCGAAACCAAAATTAGAGTATCGAGAAGGTACATGGTACTAACGCTATGGTTGCCGAGTTGGTACATGGTACCTACATGATGGATATTAATTTGTGCTATAGTTCACCGAAATAGAGAAATAGAACTATTTCTGAAAACCCGTCACTCCAGTAAATCCATACACTCTGGCCTTGATCGTTATCAGTTATCACATTTCGACGTAGGCACGATATCACGAATTCAATATATAACAGTTAAAGTCACTTCGCCAGAGAACTAATATATACAAGTATGTATTAGGTATTGCGAACCTTATGGTCACAACTAAACTAATTTGTTTCTAGGTTCGCAACACCTAATACATACTTGCATATATATTTTAGTTCTCCACAACAAATGGTATTTAACTGTTATAAATTGAATTCAATGTTATCATGCTTACCTCGAAATGTGATAACTGATATTGATCAAGGCCAGAGTGTTTGGATTTACTGGAGTAACAGGTGGTCAGAAATAGTTTTAATTCTCAATTTCGGTGAACTATAGCATAAATTGATATCGATCATGTTGGTACCATGTACCAAATTGGCAACCATAGTGTTAATACCATGTACCTCTTCGGTACTACTGTGTTGTTATCGGTTACTAACAAAATAAAAATAGTGTTAGTATCATTTTAGTCTCGGTATATATTTTATATAGTGTGAGTTAGCGTTGAAGTCGTATTGTCGAAAACTTTATATAATGTTAGCTTCACTATTGTAGGTTTACACATTCGTCAAGGAGATTGTATCGTCCTGTCATCTCACATTCCTCACCTAAATATTAGTGGTTAATGGGCGTAATACCGGCTCCTACTGATGAGTCGCCAATAAGCACGAAACGAATGTGCAGGAGATTATACTTTCCGTTCATACTGTCTTTGGTTTATCCTTCTGGTCACAACTGAATTAATTTGTTAATAGGTTCGCAATACCTAATACATACTTGTATATATATTAGTTCTCTGCAGAAACATTATTTAACTTTTATAAGATGAGATAAGGTATACCGGGAATTGAGGAATAATGTAATATAATGTAAATAGAAATATAAGTGATCCTGCTTCGCGTTCATAGAAGCTATTTTTTAAATTTAATATCATGGATAGGCGTATATGTCAATTAATACGGTTTATATTTACTTTATTAATGTCAATTTCGATTAGCGTACACATACATACGTGTATAGGTTTTTGTGTATGTGTGTGGATAGTTTCGGGGATAAATTGAGAATAAGAGAATATTTATTATGGCCGAATATTAGAGCAGAAGAGAAAAGTTCTTTAAGAAATAAAATAAGTAGAAATATAACTATCCTGAATGAGGAAATCAAGCCTGACACAACTTGTTTTTCTGTGAATATAGTGTCAACCCTGAAGGTAAGACTGGAAATGAAGTCACGAAATTTAGGAAAAATTTCGGCCAATTTAGTTCAAAAACATTTCCGGACAAGCATTGTAAGGACGGCTTCAGAGTCATGGGACCAGTGAGAACATATCAATCAATTAAAAAAGAAGCATTGCACCTGTAAATGAAAAGGAACCAAGATTTTACCCACCTTAGAGTGCTATCAATTGTCCCGCAACCATAAATTTTGTTATTCCCAAATTTTTTTGTTTTAAATTAAACTTTAAGTTAAATGCGTATGGTATCTCTCTTAAGCATGACCTTTGTATTAATATTATGAAAACTTTGTTTCATGATTATATATATATATATATATATATATATATATATATATATATATAACGTATATGTAAACGTGTAAACTTATACTTATTAAGGAGAAATCTAAATTAAGCTCGATGTTAAACACTCTTTTTCACACAGATGATTTTAAATGTATTGAGGATTTCAGTGATAAAGCCCGTAATAGAGAAATAAAAAAGTCAGAATTATACATGATAGAAAACTAGCTGATTTGGGAATTTATAGACCCTAAGAAAGTAGTAATTTGATCGTGACTAATAGAATAGTAAACCTATCAACAGTGGATCTTAAGGGGGATCAATTTGAACTAATTAACCATGATTTAAACATGGCTATTTTTAATGAAAGATCGGTTAGAAATGAGGTAATTACAGAGGCCGTCAAAACGGCACTTCTTTGAGACAAGGATAGGGTAAATTTGAATTAGACGTTGCCTCAATGGTTTTAACGCACCAAGAGGATAAATTTTGTCCTAACTATGAAATTAAACATCTCAGAAACGATTTAGCATCAAATAATGTTTTATGTCTAAAAGCGGATAAAGGAGGAGATACAATTCTGATGAGTCAATCCGATTATAATAATAATATGTTAGAACAGTTAAGTAATGCAGAAGTATACACTAAAATAACTAAAGACCCCACGGATAGGTTACAAGGGCAAGTAAAATTATTAATCAATAATATGATTGCTAGTGATGAATTGGATTCGACGCATGGTAACACTCTCATACAAAGAGATACAGTTGCACCCAGAGTGTATGGTTTAGTTAAAGTGCACAAGCCTGGTAATCCATTACGAATTATTGTGAATGTCCAACACTCCCCAACATATATATTTCTAAGTTTCTGTGTCATAGAATAAGAAAATATTCCTATTTATTAGAACATAGTTTGTTAAACTCATATCAGCTGGTTGAAATTGTTGATAAATGTGTAATAGATGAAACTGATAGATTGGTAAGCTTAGATGTAGTTTCTATGTTCACGATTATACCGGTACCTGAGGCCCTGCATTATTTTCGACGCTTTCTGGTTGATTACCCCTTAATATTAGAAGGAAGTAAAATGACGATTGGACACGTCATGGAGATGATGTGTATATGTATGTCCTCTACTTATTTTAAATTTCGGAAAGAATTTTATAAACAAATTCGAGGTGTTCCAATGGGACAACCTTTGTCGGTCCCAATAGCAAACACTTTTATGCATTACTTGGAAAAGAATCTTTTGAATAATACTCAACAGAAACCAAAAGTGTACATACCATTCTTGGATGAAATATTAATGATCTGGACCATGGTGATAATGAAATGGTAAATTTCTTAAATTTAGCCAATCGAATGAGCGAACTTCAATTTACTCTGGAAAGGGAATCATCAGGTGAATTACCATTTTTGGATGTCAAATTAATTAAAAATGGTCAGAAATTAGAAAGAGATATTTATAGGAAGGATACTTATTCCGGAATCCTTCTTAATTTCAAGTCCAATCACCCGATTCGTATGAAAATCGGTATCGTAAATCTATTAACATTTAGAAGCCTTAGATTAACAGATATAAAGCATATAGAATAAGAATTAGGTAGACTGTGCGATATTTTCAAGGCTAGCGGTTTTCCTCTTCGTTTAATAGATGCAACAATGATGGATGTCGTGAGAAAATTTAATCCTAATTTGAGGTACATAAAAGCGGACAAGGGAAAGGAAGAGCGTAAGGTCATGGTATTACCGGACTCTATATTAAGTAGGAAAGTGAAATCAATAGCTTTAAAATACAATATAAGGACCTTTTAAAACAGTCCCTTACACTAGGCATTATACTCCCAAACAAAAAGTAAAGATTGAAGCCTTGAAAACATCAGGAGTGTATGGAATCGCATAAATTGCTTTTAGTCACATGTATTTTGGTCAGACCATACGCTCAATCAAGATAAGAAGGAGTGAACATGCAGCTGCATTTAAGTACGAACATAATGCGAAATCTGATCTTGCTCGTCCTGTAGTGGAGACTGCGCTCACTATTAACTGGGATGATTGCAAATGCATAGCAATATGTAATCGTAATAGGGTGACGAGATTGATTAGGAGAATCTATCGAAATTAAATCTATGGATAATATTATGAATGAACCAGATGTTAAAAATCGTTAGGTTCGATTTGGAATACCGCATTAGCTAATGGCAGGAAAAGACGATTGCATGAATTGGAAACTGAAGCTAGCTCCAGTAAAAGATTAAGAACATCGGATTAAGATTGACTTATTAGTGGGCTTATTATTCAATTAGTGGCTAATCAATTATTGAGAATATAGTCTTTCTAAATTTCACCTCTAACTACTCGTTTGATTTTAAAACTCTTAGTGATTTGAACGCTTATTTTTGTGTCTTGCAACCCCACCCTACCTATTGAGATCATTCTAATAATACAGCATTTCAAATGTTTAGAATTAATAATTAGTCTGTCACATGCAAAGGACAAATTAATGTCTATTGACTGCAGTTGTATTTAGATGTACGTACATGTGTATCAATTATATTTAACTGAATCTTTTTAGTTATGTATACATATACACATGCACATGCGTGGCGTGCGCCTATTTAATGTTATTAACAAGCATATCCTGAGTACAACCTGAGTATTTATATAATTAAACGAACATTGTTTGCAAGGGTGGTGATAACACTTATTATAATCAAGGTTGCGGTCTTGATATAAACACCTGACCCATTAATTACATACATTTGTCAGTATAAACTAAGAATTGTATAGTGTAGAAAAGGCAATTCATCCAGTAGACCGGTTTCGTCCTCATTGGGAACTCATCATGTACTGGCCAGAATTCTTCTGGCGAACAGGACTCGAACCTGGGCACGCCGGCTTCGATAACTGGTGCTCTAACTAATGAGCCATCCTGCCGCTAAAAGGCAATTCATCCAGTAGACCGGTTTTTGGTTCCGGCTGGGAACCTATCATGTAATTGGCCATAATTTGCTGAACAGACTCGAACCTGGGTACGTCTGTTTCTGATAACTGGCGAAAATATAACCAGATCGAGTTGTCCTGCTGCTAAAAGGTTATTCATCCAGTAGACCGGTTTTGTCCTTATTGGGAACTCATCATGTACTGGCCAGAATTTGCCGCGAACAGACCCGAACCTTGGGTACGTCTGCTTCGATAACTGGTGCTCTAACCACTGAGCCATCCTGCCGCTAAAAGGTTATTCATCCAGTAGACCGGTTTTGTCCTTATTGGGAACTCATCATGTACTGGCCAGAATTTGCCGCGAACAGGACTCGAACCTGGGTAAATCTGCTTCGATAACTGGTGCTCTAACCACCGAGCCATCCTGCCGTTAAGTTATTCATCCAGTAGACCGGTTTTGTCCTTATTGGGAACTCATCATGTACTGGCCAGAATTTGCCGCGAACAGGACTCGAACCTGGGCACGTCTGCTTCGAAAACTGGTGCTCTAACCACTGAGCCATCCTGCCGCTAAAAGGCAATTCATCCAGTAGACCGGTTTCGTCCTCATTGGGAACTCATCATGTACTGGCCAGAATTTGCCGCGAACAGGGACTGAACCTGGGCACATCTGCTTCGATAACTGGTGCCCAACCACCGAGCCATCCCTGCCAGCAGCAGTACCCATCCAGTAGACCGGGTTTCGTCCTCATTGGGAACTCATCGTACTGGCCAGAATTTGCGGCAGGATGGTCATCACAGCGGGTTAGAGCACCAGGTTCCGCCAGACGTACTCCAGGTTCGAGTCCTGTCCGCGGCAAATTCTGGACAGTACATGATGAGTTCCCATTGAGGACGAAACTGGTCCACTGATGAATTGCTCTCTACACTATATAATTCTTAGTTTATACTGACATATGTAAGCAATTAATGGGTCAGGTGTCTATAAACTGAGTAGTTTGAATTGAAATTTAACACTTGCATTGGTCAATCAAATTTATGAATTCATCACTTGAAATGACACTTTTTATGACGAGTGTTTCTTAATTATTGGTCTCCCCGCACCAGAAAATGTGAGAGCAATCTAATCTATGTCATTTTACATGGAGTGTATAAAACAAATAGTCTAACACATACAAATGGTAAATTCTTATTCAGCCACCCTAGTCTAACTTATTTAGGTGAAAATGTTTCGGAAATACTCGCGCGCATACGCGCACACACATATGACACGCAACTATCCGGTAAAAGGTCAGTCTGAGGTATAAATAACATGGCCAGAAGAAATATCGCGCTTGCTTCATTAGTTTGTTTTGATAAACTGTTGAGGATGGGCCAATTAAAGAGGGCTGTCGATGAAGACAGCCGAAATTTTTTGTTTAAGAAAGTAACCTACTGGAAAGCTAACTGCGCTAGTGAAAATGCAGATCAGGTAATTGTGTTATTAGCCCGATTTTATATGCAAATTTGTATTAGGTATTACTTCATTAGTAAAATATTAAGTCAAACAGGACCGGAACGTTATACCAAATTCATTATGAATTCAAGGTGTAATCTCAGGTACACATGCGCTTTATGCTTACTGGCGACTCATCAGTAGAAGCCCGTACTAAGCCCTATACCAACTACATATTTGGTAAAGATTTGGTTGTAATTTGGCAGTATAATATGCTATTTGAATGGGTATCCAAGCAATAATTAAGTTAACTTCATAAAATGTCTTTGGAATTGCATCTTCAAAGCAAACTACCAACATACAATACATTCCAAGCCTGTAAAGTGTATTTATACAATTGATTTTCGGATAAGATAAATTTCACCAAAATTAATTTTTTTTTATTTATGAACACCTATTATTTCAATAGATCCATGAACTCTGCCATTCGTCGACATGAGTTATCATATTTCGCGTTAATCATGGCAAATTCAGCAATAAATATAATATTCATATATTTTTTGGCGAAGAACTAATATATAGGCAAATTTCTTTTAGGTAATGTGTACCCAGTAACAATGACGTTTGAATATAAATGCTTATGGGATATTTTACCGTACAAATGTACTATTTTTCTTGACATAGAGCATAGTAACGACTCCTTTTCATGAGTTGCCACAAGCCCCGAAAAGTACAGTTTGTGAGTTAATACAGTTTGTTCATGTTGACTTTAGTACAATCTTTTTATCCTATTTGGACTAATTTGTTTCTAGGCGTGCAACGCTTAATTTTCAATTGGATATGTTTGAGTTCTCCGATCAGACAAACACATAAAACTATTAGATACGTTGCACAGATCTGATATCTTTGCAACTTCACGCGTAATATACGTCGCAGTTAGTAGAAAATATCAGAATAATATACTTATTAGACTCGATTTCTTACGCCACGATAGTTTAATCAATGTGAAATATACGCATTCATGCCGTAAAAAAACGAAATACGGATTTTATTTTAAAATAATGCCCGACATAAAAGTAGTCCTGTATCATTTACTTTTCTATACACTGCCGCAATTATAACTGAGTTGATCTGTAAAAATATATATATATATATATAAATACGATTCAACGTATGTTTATAATAACACCAGAAATATTGAAAATTTTATTTATTTCTGTGAAGTCTGCTAGGTTATCCTGAATTAATAATCGTAGCAGTATCAATCAATAATATTGCTTTCTTAGGATTTATCTATTTAGCAAGGTATGGCAAGCGAGAATTTGTACAAAAATTTTTAAAAATATAACGAAGGAATTTCTGTGTGTGTCAAACATTGTTTTGTGTATAATAGATAAGAACTCCTATGACCTGGTGCCTCTTATATCCAGTAGAAGCAAATGCATTGGTTTTCTGCCTGTGCATTTTGCTTCTGTGGTCCCCTGTCTTTCTAATAATATTGTACTCTCATTCTCGCACGTATTACTTGTTTATCACTAGGCTGGTAGTTCGTTTAAATATTTAATAGTTTTTTAGTGCTTACGTTAGACTTTTAAATATTCTTGTTGCGAAGACCTAATATATATATATATATATATATATATATATATATATATATGCAAGATATGTATTAAGTGTTGTGAACATAGTAACAAATTAGTTCAGATTTGACCAGAAGGATCAGCGTGAACGGAAAGTATAATCTCATGCACATTCGTTTCGTGCTTACGCCCTTTAACCACTATAGGACGATACAATTTCCTAGACGAATGTGTAAACCTGCAGTAGTGAAGCTAACATTATATAAAGTCTCGACAATGCGACTTCAGCGATACTTCACTCTATATAATGTATATACCGAGTCTGTAAAGGATAATACCACTATGGCTGTTGTGTTAATAGCCGATACCAAAATTATTGTATCGAAATGGTACATGTTACTAACACTACCAGTGAGTTAGCATTGAGGTCGCATTGTCGGGACTTTATATAATGTTAGCTTCAATACTGCAGGTTTACACATTCGTCTAGGAGATGTATCGTCCAATTATCCTACATTCCTCACTAAATATATAGTGGTTATAGGGCGTAATACTGGCTCCTACTGATGAGTCGCCAGTAAGCACAAAACTAATCTGCATGAGATTAGACTTACCTTTTATGTCGTCTTTGGTCTATCCTTCTGGTTACAATTGAACTAATTTTTTACTAGGTTCGAAACACCTAATACATACTTACGTTAGACCTTGTTTTGTATTCAAAAATTTGCAGATGATAATAAATTATCACAACACTATCAAACTGCGAAGATAAATACAAAACGCCTCTTAAATTAATTGTTGATTTCATGTCATTTGCCTGTCTCCCTTTATCCTCTAATAATTTCTTTTCCCGGTAAATGTAACCGCCAATGGTTTGCACATTCGTAGCTACAATATTGATTGTGCATAGCATCAATTTGCCCGTTTTTTTGTTCTGATGCATATTCTTCTGTAGAATTTAATGACATGAAAGTTTGTTTTTATTGGTTTAGATCGCAACGTCATTCCAGAATTGCACAAAATTTCTTATGTATATAACATTGCTGACATCGTCTTCCTTTTGATTAATATTGGGCCAGTTAAACTGATTTCCATGTAAGTGAAATTTCGCACTATGCCCTTCCTAGATTATCACATTGGACTTTAATATTGATCTTGGTTTAATCGACTCTGCCATAGACACTGAAAAATTTGTAGGACGTACATTTGACATTCATTATCTATGTCTCATAGCCAAATTACTGTAGCTTTCCTAGTGCTAATAAGCTTTAAATATGTACTGATTATAGTTCGGTTCATTGTAGCTAATGCCTAGATACATTAAAACTGGTAGAGAGTGAACGAGTGTGGAATTTTATAGTGTATCCATTTTATGAACGATGCTTACAGTTCTCCTTGAAATGGAAAATTGCGATAACTACTGCTTCTGGGTGTCATGACACTACAAATAAAGCGCTTTTTATGACGTTAAAAAACGCCCTAATTCGTTTTGTTCACAGGAGAACATATTTATACAGTAGGCCAGGCTGTTCCCTAAGCTTCCCTAGTACCACTTGATCGCACACATTCTTAAATGTGCGTTAGTCAGTACTAGATGATTTAGTGTATGAGGCTCTGACAAGGCTACCATAAGCTCCTCAAATGATTTATAGATCTAGGAGAGGCAGTGTATTATTCAAATCTTCTTCCACTTTAAATCGAATATATGTACCTACTTTGCTAGCTACCTCGAGAAACAAGAAGAGGACCAGGATAGCCATATTACAAATGTTTAACTTGCAGATCTCTATAATGAAGTTAAGCTCAATTTTTAATGGTAGTTTGTATACACATAATCCAGAAATGGCACTATATAATTGCATATTGCCACACTATTAACTTGACGGAAATATTCTTCTCTAAACTAGAACTCAGAATTTCACGTCAACATGAGAATGATTTTTAAAGCTTCGATACTCAATTTCCAACAGACCGTACAAATCCAAGTTTCTACTAACCGAACGTTGCTAAACAGTAGATTTGTTCCGACTGTTTTGACCATTTAGATTTCATGACGGAAATATGCACTAAGTTCGGTGCCACCAATCGTCTCCTTGGCGTGTGTCTCCATTCTTACAAAAATCAAATCAATTTTGAATTTCAACTAGACTGACATTACATATTTCGCTGAAGCATTGCAACGAATCATTTAATAGAGACGTCTGATCCGTTATCAAGTGCTTGGAGGCGCATACACTAGACCTAAATTCTTGTTAATGAGCAAATGATTTTTTTAAAAATTATCTCTATATTTGGATAAAGGAACTACTTTTCTTAATTCTCGATTATGAAATGTAGATTTATGATATCCCATTGAATAAGTTTCTTCTTAATACCATTCACTTATTTTGACAAAGTTTTATCGGCATAATCCAAAATGAATGCATCTAGGTTGTCGTTAAACCTATCTAGATGCTTCACCTTAAGTATTTTATTATTTTTTGTATGTATTTTATTTAACTATCTCCATTCGGGCTTCAGAGTCACGCATCTTATTTTCTTCAGTTATGCGTGGGAATATTTTTTAAGCACTCATGCTTAGCATGCTTTTACGTATAACCTTCTTAACTGAAATTAACGATTGAATAACGTTGTACCTGATAATCAAATAAAATAAACTTCACGTTTCACAGACTAATCCAAATTATATATATATATATATATATATATATATATATATATATATATAATAGAAATGTTGAATCTCTGTTAGTCACTGTTCCTATGTGATCTGAATTATATCAATTAAGATTGGAGCATCTTAGAACATGCTTCTGGCGTAAAAGTGTCATATTCATAATTGGTGAAAATTTGTCAATGTAATTTAAATGGATAATCATGTGAAAACCTCAGCTGAAAAAAATTTAATGAGAATAAAATTTTTGCACAGTTAAGAATTTGCATTGTTTAGTTTTATAATACAACTTTTCGTTAAAGAACAGAATAGGCGTATGTAAGCTAACTTGGTACGTAGTCATCAATACATAAGACATAATTGCAACAAAGAATATATAAAGATTGTGTGTATAACAAAAATCGATTTCATAGAAACATAGCGCCAAGTATAAATGGCCTTACAGAAGGCAAAAGTAAACAATCACCGAAATTTTGACAAAATATTTATTCAGTTGAGTTAAGAAAATTGTCACGGAATAGAAATATTTCAGTTAAATCAACAACCACAACACCTGTTAAATTTGCAAAAACACTTTATTTGAAAATGCTTAGAAACCGGTAAGGAATCGTAAAGCAGTCTGAAGAATGCGAAAAATAACAAATGTACTAACCAACGCCTTCAGCATTTCCCAATCGAATTTATCTATCATTTCGTCGTTCCGCCCTGGTGGTTAAAAAATAAAACTAGGATAACACAAAATAACTTTTCAATAGAAAAGCCAACTATACATAAACTCTGATGACGTTTTATCATAATGCAATCTTTATACATCTCATTGATAACTGTGTATGCCATCCTACTTCTACTGAATGTAGACAAACGTGATCATGTGTTTAATATTTAGTATTTATTGGCACTTTAAATTCCACGATATTTCTAAAAATATATTGATTGAGCATTAAACCGGTCTACTGGATGAATTGCTTTTTCCACACTATACAATACTTGGTTTATACTGACAAATGTATGTAAATAATGTGTCAGGTGCTTATATCAAGATCGCAACATTGATAAAAAAGTAATTGTTATCTTCGCCCAAACAACTTATGTCTTTTAATTATATAAATGTTCATTTAAATAGCATTTCCCCGTGTAACGTGGTACCTGTTCTATAATGACAGATTGGGAATGATAAGTTGGAACTTTATGACTAAAAGGATGCTATATAGGCTCTTCCTAAAGAAAAGGCTAGCCAAGAAACATTTAGTATATAACTCAAATTTGTATGGAGTGTGCGACAGAGTAGCTCAGTTGTTATAGCAACAGATCCGAAGCAGACGTGCCCAGGCTCGAGCTCTGTCCACGGAAAATTCAGGACAGTACGTGATGAGTACCCAATACAGAAGAAACCAGTGGACTGAATAGAATGCAATTTCTACATTAAACAAAACTTGCTTTATATTGACAAATGTAAGAACATAATGATCAGGTGTTCACATCAAGTTCGCAACCTTGATTAAAGTAATAAATAAGTACAAATATGACTGGAAGGTTAATACAAAGACAGCATGAACAGAATTTATATTCTCGCACATATTTGTTTCGTTTTATATAACTTCAGGTAAAAACATTCGTATAGGAGATTGTACCATCCAATATTCAAAAATTTCTAACCCAAATATATAGTGGATATAGAGCTTAACAGCGGCGTCTTCTAATGTGTCCATAGATAGCACAAAAAGAATGTACACATAAAAATATACATTCCCATCATATCTCTGGTCATATTTAAACTAATTTAATACTATGTGCGAAACACGTAATACAAAATTTCATATAAATTAGGTGTCAGAAACAAACAGTAGATATCTGTTGTACACATAATTGAATGACATCTTGAATACCGTGATATCGATTAATGCTGCAGTTTATCGATCTGCTGGATTAACAGATGTTCAGAAGTAGTTGTAATTCTCAATTTTGGTGAACTTTAGCGTATATTGAAATCAATTGCATTATACTAAGTAGGCTTTGAAGTCGCAATGTCAAATGCAATGTATGAAGTTAGCTTCACTACTGTAGGTTTACACATTCGTCTAGGAGATTGTACAGTCCTATTTTCCCATGTTCTTCACCCAAATATATAGTGGGTAGAAGTCGTTATACCGGCTCCTACTGAAGAGTCGCCAGTAAGCACGAAACGAATGTGCACGAGATTATAATGACTCACGGGAGCCCGCCTCTTGTTTCTGCAACTAGAACAGCATCTTTAGTATATTTCAAGTTAGCAAGCCGGGTACCACCATAGATTTTAATTGCGAGGAGTATTACCATGAGCCCATAAAAGCCTGCATCACTAGCATAAATGAACAATAAGCAATTATACATTCTCATTGAATATCGGAGCCTCAGAATTAATTTCACTCGTGCGAATAGAATCAACCTATCGGGTAAAGCATATTTGGTATTTCTGTCGACCAACAGTTCTAACTAGTCGTCCTCTTCAATGTTTCATTATGGATAACACTGGTCCACTTGATAAATTCCCTGTTACCTTATACATTGTTTATTCTATACTGGAAAAAAAATATTTATGCGAGTGTGTGATTATATAATTATGTGTGTATGTGTGCTTACAAACTACATTTTCGTATTGGCTTGGTGGTCATAATAGAATTTATTTATGACGAGTAGTAAATTGCTATTGATTTGGTTATCTTTGTACACATGAACACAAGTGTGTAACTATACAAAATATGTATACTTATTCTGCATCGTGTGCTACCAACACATTTAAGCATATTCCAGCTTCCAAACAGAGCGGTTTCGACAAACACTGTATCGGATCACGTGATGAACTGCGCGTATCGACATCTTCCCGCCTGTCACTAGCAATATTGGTACTGATAACCGTTGACTCATAATCACAAAGATTGTATCACTACTTAACAGCGACGAACACCGCCTCTCGCTAAAATAACATAAAGAAAATAAATTTAACTTTAATCAGATTTTTTTCCAGTGGGCAAAAAGGTATAAAGAAATATTTAAGATCAGTCCAGTTTAAACATTTTGCATGCGAGCTGGCAAATGAAAGGCAACAGTACCAACATCTACGCAAATCTATGTTGCTAAATCGAACCACTAAATTTTCGCTATCATTCTATGTCGGTTAAATTAAAAACGAGTCTCATGCTTACGCTAACGAATTGGGCTTATAAACCGCTTTTAATTTATATATATATATATATATATATATATATATATATATATATATATATATATATTCATCGACGATACAGTGAGAAAATTAGCATACCAAAGGGCAATCTTCAAACGATAATTTATTGAGTTTAGGTGGCATACATAAACCTCGACGATCCGTACACAGGTCAAAGACGAAAAACACCAATATTCAATTTTCAAATGAGAAATAACACAAAGGACAACCGATAGCTGGTTTACCAACAAGAGCTCAAACTTTCAAAATTAAACAAATAATAAGTCTTTTTTGGTTGTGCTTATGAATGGGTTTTATGAACCGCTCAAAATTACACACACACACATACACACACACACACACTATATATATATATATATATATATATATATATATATATATATATATATGTTCTTTATTCTGTCTATTGACTTCGAATATTAAACAGTACTAAACTTCACTTTACAATCTGTTATTTATTTACATCCTGGTTTTTGTTTGATTATCTGTATTGCAACTGGTCTGACTAGATTTTACTTCTATTTCTTATGTCCTAAGAACTGTAAGATGAAATGTGTGTGTGTACCTTTGGGTTTTGGGGTCTTTCTCATTGTATTGTCAAGTAATGTGAGATATCTGATCTTTCTAATATTTGTAGATTGAGATTTAACAAACTTTGCGTATTGTTGGTTGTTACGTGTAGGAATGTTATTTTCCCTTGTTTCCCCTTGTTCCCCATTTTTTCTGTTCATTTGGTAACAGTGCAGAGTGTGCGGATTGTAGTGTTGAATGCTCATATAGTTTTGAAATTTCTGTCATGGTTAACAATGATTGTGATACCGTAAGTGCAGCTGTTTTTTTCTTCTTCAGTTTGTTGCCGATCCGATCGAATGTTTGTTGAGTCTGGTCCAGTGGGCCTTGAATGGATGCTAGTAAATTGTTTTTGGGTTTTGTAATTCGCGACACGTCGATAATAATAATAATAATAATAATAATAATAATAATAATAATAATATACAAATAATAATTTTTCTGAATTTTCTTTGTATAGAATTTAGAAATTGGGCAAACTGCCTGGGTGCCCTATTTCTAATATGTGATAGGAAACAGCTGATATTCCTGACAGTGCTAAGCCTTTCTAAAATTAATTTCTGCGGTAAATGACGCTGGATTCAGTTGATCAATTGCTTCTCTGTACGTCCAATATATATGCTACCGTACATACATGAGAATTTGTAGACTATGAATGATTATAAGAGAATAGGCAAATGAATTTTGGCATCCAACCTCATGATTCTCTACGTGCCAAATGTGATATTACCTTTTACATTTGGAAAATTCTTCTTAGTGATTCTAGTTAATCCAGTTGCAATTATTGAGGCCGGCATGTCGCCTCTAAACATTATGTTTAGGAAAATAAGCTTGACAGTATCCTCTCTAGTACGAATCTAACGTCTAATTTTGACATCAATGAACCGCTCTGGGTAGTTGTTCATTAGCAAAATTTTCCTCAGATATCCCAGTTTCTCCTCGTTCTTGAGTTCAGAGCAGATCTTCCTAAGTCTGTTTGCTAGGTTGTTAACTAGGTTTCTTTTTTGAGATTTTGGCACACTGATGTTGCCCGGTGAAAGTGAATTTTCTATGTATTGTCAGCGCCAAATCACCATTTTCTTCTCGAGCGAGTTGGATTTCCGAAAACACCAATCTCATTTCATTTAACAGTCGTTGAACAATATAGCAAAACTACCGCCAGTCACACGTACTGAAGGCAAACTGATTAGCGATGTTAAAACCGCAATCCATAAATATGGAAAGAAGAATTAGATATGCAGCTCTCTCCTCTAGTAGTTTCGCATATATTGTGTTTGACTGGGAATGCCAGCCGCACAATTTCTCTACAATCCAGAACTTCAACTTTTTGCAGCTTTCGCCACATATACATATATACTACAATAAAATAATCATTGAATACGCGGGTGAATAGCCTTTAATATATTATACAAAGCTTAGTTTATACTAGAAAACTAATGTAAATAATGGGACATGTGTTTATATGAAGATGGCAACCCTAATCCAAAAAAATAATCTCAAAAATTATTTCACTTCATAATATATGTTTGCTTATTGAATAGTGATAAGGTAAGCAGGACTGTCTATTGAAAAAATCTATCATGGAAATCTCTTATTTATTTTCTCTATATGTGGCCTTGAAAATAATAGCGACATGTAACAACATAAATGAATTAGTCACCTATGTAGTACCGGGGATATACAAAATTCAGCTTGTGATGACTTCACAGATTTTGGTAGAGTTGTTTACGCGGATTCCCTCAGAGTTTGCTATGATGATGTCGTCCAGCCTAGGCTTAAATATCTCTAACTCCAAAGTACGAGTGTTCATTTGTGCAGACAACATTATTGCCAAGTTTTCCAATTCGTCAGAAGTCATTGTTCTCAACAGAAATGCTTAAATTTTTAACAATTATTTGTAGGAGTTCACTCATATAAAGCGCGTCTATTTAGTTAAGCAAAGTACAAATATTTATTATTTTATATGCATTTCTGCGGCTCGGATGTTGCTTTCATCATTGTCCTAACTGCTTCATCGGAATTAGTGCAATTCTGCGGGCACTTTCTCTTCTACTCACGTCAGCCCTATATAGGATCATTGGAGCGTTCTCGGCCTCTAAGTTGGTTACTGCTACATCTTCTCCCTCCTCACTCAGAAGTCGAAATTCGCGCGTCACTACACGATCAATTGCAACAGCTCGTAGTCCGTCGGACATGTTAACGAAACATGTTTTGTGCTCTGCCTGCACAATTTTCCAACAATACGAACCATCATTGACAGCCGTTAGTGACAAGGACTCGACTTTCACTTCAATGACGTGGCCGTCGATTCTTAGGCGACGGCGTGAAAGTCGCCTGGCTTTGGCTTGTCGTTGTGTTTAGTCGACATATTCAGGTACCTATTTTAAGCACTCCTGAAAATCCATTATATTACAGCTCTCATAGGATCCTGGGATTACTGGTTCACTTGGCAGTCTAATATGCCCTCAAAAGACCATAGATGTCCATGCGAATCCTGTAGCTGTTTATACTGCAAATCGCATGGCCCGCTCCACCAAATGTAATTTTATTCTCCAGAATCCAGGGACCTCGTAGAACTAACATCACAATATTTCTTTCATCGTGTGGTGTGCTCGCTCAACCGTCATCGGGTGTTAAGTGGCAGAGGAATGTTTCATGTCAAGGTCTTTGCACCACTGATTAAATTCTCTCGACACAAATTGTGCAACCTGGTCAGTAATAATAACTTGTGGTGCACCAAATCCCTGGTGTGATTTTCGACGTTGGTACAATTTCGACCCATCGGATAAACTAATCGACCACGAAATACATATAGCCTATCCTGCCACGAGCCACCAGCAATGAACCTACCAGGTCAATCTGCAGAAATTGGTTACGTGCGGTGCCATTGAAAAAAATTGGAGTGACCTTTTCACTTTCATCTGTTTTACAACGTTGACATATCGTGCATTGTTGACAATAGTTGCGAATTTCTTTGGACATGCCAGGCCAATTCAACCGCAACTGCAATACTCCAACGAGGTGCCCGGAACCGGGATGACCCAACGTTTATGGTCATAAAGCCATCAATTTTTATTAATAAATGTTACTCCGCAGATTACGGTACTTTCTCTCTCTCTCTCTCTCACACACACTATATATATATATATATATATATATATATATATATATATATATCGCTAAAAACAAAGCTTTATATACTGTATAAAAAGGAATTAATCTTGTACAGTGGCTTCATCCTTATTTGGGAATATTTTTCGAACCTTTCAGAATATGCCGTAGATATGGCAAGTCTACTCCGGTGTCGGTGATTCTAGCCAATAAGTCACCCCGCCGCGTAAAAATTCAATTTTCAGTTATATACTAACTAATGTTTTTTTGGTCAGCCTTTCCTTCAATGCATCTACATGGCATCTCTGGACCTAAAGTTCCAACCAGCCACTACCAAACTGTCATAGTATGGTATTGAATTGAACCTCAATAAAATTAAACGATCATTCGATGAATGCGCAGTGCTAACATTTATTTGAACCAAGATTGTGTGCTTAACAAAAAAAGTCCAATTACATAAACATATTTTATATAAACTAAGCTATTATATATTTAGAAATACATATATGCATATATAATAACAGACACACATACACATTTATATCAGGACAACTCACAGAAATGAGGAAAAATAAAACTCTTTACAACACTATTATCGCCAAGTCAGCATTAGGGCAAGGCAACATTGGCAATGGAGCTTTATTGCGGCTTTCACAGTATGACGTCATAAACAAACCGAACCTCGCAGTTAACATGGTCCTACTAAGAAAATAAAGTTACAAAGATGATTCTACAAGACATCGCGAATGGTTTCTAAGCGACTTCAACTGTTACTGCTATGTCAAAATCTTCCCAACATGTTTCTTACGCCAATCTGATACTGGATGAGAGAACAGAGCTATACTGGGCAATCGAATTGAGGGCATAGGCAAAACGTGACCAAGCCAACGAAGTTGATGGAGCTTTATTTGTTTGTCTAACGAGGAGCACGTATTTTCAGATCCAAAAATATGTCTACGGCTGTCAACGTTAGTTATTCGTTGTTTCTAACCAACTTGTGCTATACTTCTCAAACAACGATGCTCGAATGCCTGTAAGAATCTCAAATCATCAACTCTAAGAGGCCAAGTTTCACTAACGTATAGTAAGACTGCGCGTACGATGCATTGTAAACACGACCTTAAAGGCAAAGTGAAATATTCGCGTTTCTCCATAAATGACGAAAGTTCGAGAAAGCTACTCTAGCTTTCGCGATTCTCATTTTCACCTATTTATGAAGTAACTTCTCTTATGAATATGTGACCTATAAAAGAGTTAAGTTTGTTAAAGTTTGAATTTTGTGTTCATTTTTTCCAAACCTTCTGAAGCTTGTTAATATAACATTCCATAGAGGAGACATTGCTAAACAGAATGAATTGCGAATGAAACATATTATTGCAAATTTACTTTCATGTTTAAGAATTATTTGTTCACTGCCTTATTAGCTGAATAACTTGGCTAACAGGAAAACCTATAGTGCTGCGCTAATATTAAGAAGTTAAATAATAGAGATCGCTTCCAGGCTGATCCAATTTCCTGATCACATATTTCATTAAAATTAGAAGTTTGTTTTGATATATTTCGTTTGACATTGACTGAAATTTAGGATAACTGACGTCTTCTGTACAGATTAATTGTGAATCGTAAAACATTTTATCGTATGGAAATAATTTACAACAGCCATCGCGGTTCCAATAGTAAAACGTAATATACTGTTATCAATTTTATCAAGATTGCGTCATCAATCGCACCTCGGAATCGTGCAGGAATTGAAGCCCTATTTATTTAAATAAAGGTTGTGAGCATAATAAAAACATCAATCAAATTATCTATATACATATCCTGTTATAATATACGCATTGTATGGGGTAGCATATGCAATTCATCTAGTAGACAGGTTTCGTCTTCATTCGGAACTCTTCCAGTACCATTCAGCATTTGCCGCGGATAGGAGCCTAAACGACTAGTTGGAAATTAAGTTCTATAGAGATGCAACATAAACTCCTCCTGAAGTTATCATAAAACTGAATGTTTTGTGCAATGTTCAGCAGGATGGTACAATGGATAGAATCACAGATACGGATGCATATGTGCCTCGGTTCGTATTCCGTGTGCAGCAAAATGCTGGATTTTGTTTGAAAAAATCCTAATAAGGACGAAACTGGTCTACAGAAATAATTGCCGTCGCAACCCTATACAATAATTAGTCTATACAAGCTAATGTATATATAATGAGATAGGTGCTTATATCAAGCGCGCTACCTTGATTTGAATTAATGTTACCACCAACCGCGCAACCAACGATAGTTTAATCAAATGGAGTCACTAGTCACCATTGAAAAAATATTTAAATATATATTATTGCTCAATGACATACTGACTTGGTATAAATTAAACCCATATTTTATCAATCCATAACAAAAAAACCCAATTGTCCTTCGGTACATAAATAAATACAAATATATGTACGAATGTATGCTTGTACGTGTGTAGAAATTTATTCACGCATATATATACTTTTCTGTGTGCATGCATGTATGTACTTACGTATGCAGTCATGTATATACATGTATACATGATTGCATGTATGTACGTGTTTACATTAATATATATGTTTGTATGTATGGGTCTATATTTTCGTGCGCTATGTAGCAGACAGTCTTAAAAAGAAAGGTAGGATTTGATGCAATCGAATGATCTTCGCATTTCCGTAGTAAAATCATTCAAATTAAATTATACAAATCTGCAGAGCCAACGAGAGATTACTTTTATGTACTTTTATTTTACGCCTATGCCCAAACACCGCCCAACACCAAGTAATGCGTTATTAATTTATTCAGTCTGTGATTAGAGCCTTGTTTGCTTAGATTTACTTTCTATTGTGTCGATGAGGGTGATAGATGTCACGAATGTTTCATAATTTGCTTACACAAGCAGTTATCCTTCAGTTGAACAAAATCCCATTAAAAGTAGCGAAATTTTTATTGCCAAATTAAAAATAAATTTAGCTAATTCTAGCTCGTTAATCATCATTAACAACAGCAACACAACTTATTTAAATAACTGATACTTCACTGAAATACTCACTATGTTGAAGAAAAAAACCGATCCCATGCTATTAAACCAGGCGTCGAACAACATAGCAAAACCACCGCCAAATGTTATATTGTTCGACGACTGGTTAAATACAATGGGATTGGTGTTTACTTCAAGCTCGCAAACTTAATTTAACGGATTGGTACCACAACCCGCGCAAACGTAGATTGTTTAATGTTCCTTATCTTGATAGTCAATGAAAACCTGTGTTCTTCTACTGTTGTTAGCACCGAATCCTCACCTTCTTTGTCCTAAATAACATAGCCTGCTTTAACAGCATTTAACTTTCAATCGAGTCTACTTTATTATATATAAGTTATTAATTTATTCCTCCGTATTTCAAAATTCCATCGCAAAATATTTTCCAACGGCAGTCTAACTTTTTATCCTATTTTATGTTTCAACATTTCTTAACTCGGTTCTCTGTCGTAGCAACGTACATGAAAGTACATCGATATGTTTCCTGCGGGTAATGTAGATCCATTACTACTAGACATTTACACTTATAATGGTACAAGAATTTCAGTTTAGTATGTAATAACTCATTCGTTGGCAAAGTATGAGTCTAGTCACGATAGTACATCAAAAATACTTTACATTGACATTCCATTTAAGAATCTATATCGAGAGATTAGCGAATTGGTAACATACACAGTTCTTTATATTAACTTTACGAGTTTGAAGTAAACACCAATCTCATTGTATTTAACCAGTCGTTGAACAAAATATTAAAATTTTCGTCAGGGACATGCACTGACGAAATTCGACGTCCCATTATCATCATCAGGGCCGTATGTCTAATTTGCCTTTCATATATATGCATTGCGGTTTGATCCTCGCTGGTCAGTTTGCCGTCGTACTCTGATGACGAGCATGGAAGGTCGAAACACGTTAGTACGTGTAACCGACGGTAGTTTTGCTGTTCGAGGACTGGTTAAATACAAATGCATTTGTGCTGACTTCACGATCGCAAATTTGATTTAGAGTATTGTCACCCCCACCCGCGCAATAATTGATTGTTTATCTGATATACCTATATACATATTTGGCAAAAGCTGATAAAAGTTAACTTAGTGACTGCATAGAAATTGTTCGACCGACATATCCATCATCATCATCATGTCCAGCCATACAAAAGTCAAAATTGACTAATGTTTCACTGCCACACAACCATAAGGAGTGCAAAAAGTATATAAATGAGCACAGAAATAATATTTTAGAAAAATTCTTTGAGATTTACGAGAGAGAGGCAGAGAGAGAAGTAATACATAGCTAATATGAGTAAATTTATCAAGATAACTTACAGAGATAAGGCAAACTAAACTTCTCCACACCACAATTATGGCCAAGTTAGCATTCGGGCAAGGCGACATCATCAATACAAATTCCTTGCGAATTTCACTGTATCACGCCATAAACAAACCAAACATCGCAGCTAACTTTGCCCTACTAAGAAAAGAAAGTTACGAAGATGATTCTACTATACATCTGCAACAAGATCGCCACTGAGCTCGATTCGATGCCATATCACTAAGGGTTTCTAACCAAGAACAGTGAAGCGCACGAGGACTCCATCCTGGCGGACGAGTGTGTCCTATACTACCAAATTTGGATGTAAGTGACTTCAATTGTTTCTGTCATGTCAAAATCTGTCCACCTTGTTTCTTACGCCAATTGGGTGCTGGATGAGAGAACAGAGCTCTACTGGGCAATCGAAAAATGGGCATACGCAAAACGTGACCGAGCCAACGAAGTTGATGGAGCCTTATTTGTTTTTCTAACGACGAGCTCTTATTTGAAGATACAAAAATTCGTCTACGGATGTCAACGTTAGTTATTCGTTGTTAGTAACCAACATGTGCTATACTTCTCAAACAACGATCCTCGAATGCCTGTAAGCGTTTCCAATCATCAACTTTAAGAGGCCAAGTTTCACTAGCTTATAGTAAGACTGCGCGTACAGATGCATTGTAAACACTACCTTTAAGGCAAAGTGAAATATTTGAGTTTCTCCATAAATGACGAAGGTTCGGGAAAGCTACTCTTGCTTTCGTGATTCTCATTCTCACCTCATCGGACATATTGCCCAATTTATTGATAAAGCTCCCAAGATATGTAAACCAGTCGACTATATCTAGATCTTCATTCTGCAGTCGCTATATTGGAGTGATCCTGTAAAAGTATTTTACATTTAGAGGGTGCGAATTTCATACCGAAAGACGGAACAATGTATGTAAGACTATGGGAGGTGAGAGCCGCATATCTAAATTCGCTTTTCATATTAATGCATTGCAGTTTGATCATCGATATTCTGTTTTTCGTCGTATCCTGATAATGATTAAAGAAGGTTGAAGCACGTTAGTACGTGTTACTGACCGTAGTTTTGCTTTGTTACTCGCCAAATGGTTAAATCCAATGGGATTGGTGTTTATTCCAACCTCGCATACTAGATTTAAAGAATTGTTACCACTATCCGCGCAATAATTGGTTCTTTATATATATATATATATATATATATATATATATATATATATATATATATATATATTCTTTTGAAATGCGAGCTTTAATAAAATTCATTATACCCTTCCTGTGTGCAAAAACAAAAAGAAATTTTATCAGATATATGAAACATTTCTTTTTGTTTCTGCACACAGGAAGGGTACAATGAATATATATATATATATATATATATATATATATATATATATATATATATATAAATGGAAAAAGCTACAGTTTTAATGCTCTTGACTAAATCGAAATTGTGTAGCCGACGTTTCCAGTCAGGAACAATATATGTAAGACTACTAGAGTTGACAGTCGGATATCTAAACTTGATATCCATTTATACGCAATGTGGTTTGATCCATCCCAAATCAGTTTTCCGACGTACTCTTATGATGATCACAGAAGACCGAAACGCGACCGTACGTGTAACTTACGATATTTTTAAAAGAAACATGTTGCAGAACAGGAAACAGATAATTTACCTTAGCTATGTTTGGCGTAACAAAGTGATTACATTCACTGTCCTCCTGATTAATCCAAATATTTGCACATGTAAGACATATTTTACAATTTCTTTCCTAAATGAAGAATAAAGGAGTGGCAAGATATTGTGAATATCCGGGCGAAAGATATTCGCAAAAAATAATTAAATGTTCTAAATTTTAAATTAGACAAGGATAAGGTGTTTGAAAAGGATAGAAAATTAAAATTAAAATAAAAAGGGGTCATAAGAAAAATTTGCAAATTACCAGCTAAAGAAAGATAAAAGTAATAGTACAAAAAAGTTTCCTTTTTCTCCTCAAAGAAACGTAAGGGGCGCTACACTAAACAAAAGAACCTATATTAATAGATGCAATAAGATACGATAAGATAAGCACTGACCAAAAAGATTCAACATTTAAGTACTACTTAAATCAAAAATACGACCGGACAGTGATTCAACGTTTCAACCAATAAAATAGGACGAAAATACAAATTGTAAGGACAGTGAAACATATCTCATTCTTGAAATTATGTTTAAAACTTAATACCGTACCTAAATGATTTAGATTAAGACTACCATTTCAAATAGATAGAGTTAGAAATTTTCTGCAACATGAACTTTCTGTACATTTAATGAAATTATCGGTAAAGAATACAAGAAAAAAGAAAATATGAACTAATTAGAGGAAAAACTAAAATAAGTTTAAAGTTACTCTTGAAATTACATTCAATGGACCTTAAATATATATAGTATAGTTCACTGATAAGTCTAGGAATAAAGAAATTGAAAAGGTTTGAAAGAGATATGAAAAGAAACTAGCAAAACTGTTAATCTGTAGACCTTCAAGAAATATTCCAAACGATTCTGCTGTTTCTAAATGGGTAATAATTTTAGCATCGATGGATCTCAAGGATAATGAAAAGAGAATAATTAACCTGGGACTGAACACGACTGTTCCTAACGAATACATACCTATGAATGAAATTATTACTAGGACAGTTAAAATCACGCATTTCCTTCCAGAAAAAGATAAATCTAAATTTGAATTGTGTGTTGCCAAATTGGTGTTGGAACACAGAGAGGATAAATGTAAGCCGAACTATGATTTGAAAAGATTGAGGTCGAATTTGTTATCTAATAGGGTAATATGCCTTAAAGCAGAAAAAGGTGGAGCAACAGTACTGCTGAATCAGAGGGATTATAATGATAAGATGAATGTGAAATTAAATAATAAAGAAGTGTAGCATAAAATAAATAAGGACCCAACGGACAAGTTACAAGGTGAAGTTAAAACATTAATTAATCAAATGATTGGATCTGGGGAATTAGATTCAGTGCTTGGAAAATCATTAATACAAAGAGACACACTTCCTCCCAGAGCGTATGGTTTAGTAAAAATTCATAAACAAGATAATCCACGTAGGTTAATTGTGAATGTCCAGAATTCTCCAAGTTATACAATGTCCAAATTTCTGTGCCGTAGAATAAGAAAATACACCTATTTTCTAGACTATGCATTAAAGAACACTTCACTGACATTATTAGTGAATATAAGTTATTAGAGAATGATAAACAGGAACGCCTGGATGTGATATCTATGTATACGAACATTCCGGTACAGGTTGCATTAGAGTATGCCTAATGTTGTCTTACAGAATACCCTGAAATACTAGAAGGGAGTAAAATGATGTTAAGGAGTATTACGGAAATGTTTAAAATTTGTATGTCCTCTATATATTTTATATGTAGAAATGACTTCTACCTACAAGTTAAACGTGTTCCGATGGGACAACCACTATCGGTCCCAGTCGCTAATATTTACATGCATTATTTAGAAAATAATCTCTTATTCAGGTCTCCCCTCAAACCAAACTTATATTTAATATTCTTAGATGACATCTTCTTAATTTGGAATCACGGGCACAATGAGTTGGAGATTTTTTTTAATATTTAGCTAATCAACTTGGGGAGGTAAAATTTACATTGGAAAAAGAAAGGAAAGAAGAATTGTCATTTCTATATGTACAATTAAAATGAACTGGTCAGACATTAGAAAAAAGATATTTACAGGAAGGTTACTTATTCTGGTATTCTCCTGAATTATTGCTCTAATCACCCGTCTGGGATGAAAATATGCATTCTAAAATCCAGGATAATAAGGAGTCTTAAAATAGTGTATTTAAAATGTAGGGACAGTGAACTGATGAAATTGAAAGAAATATTTAGGATAAATGGTTATCCGGAAAAATTAACTTGAAAAATAATAAACGAGACACTATTGCGATTTAATAGAAAAATAACTCAAGAGAAACACGTAAGGGATTTAGAACAGCAAAATGAAGATAAGCACAGAACTCTGATTCTACCAGATTCTCAATTAAGTAGAAAAATTTGGACATTAGCAACGAAATATAACATAAGAACAACGTTAAGACAACCAGTTACAGTAGGCAATAAACTAAAGAATCAGAACCGCTCAACACATCAAGTGTTTATGAGATAACTTGTAAAGAATGCAATTGCAGGTATATATGTGAAACCATGCGTCTAATAAAGGTACGTAGATGGGAACATAAAACTGCATGCTAATATAGACATAGTCATAGATCAGATCTAGCCAAGAACTTAAAGGAGACACGTCATCAGATAAACTGGGATGGCTGTAAACGGATTGCACTATGTAACCGAAATATATTAACTAGTTTGATTAGAGAATCAATTGAAATAAAATTAGGAAAGAACGTCATGAATATAACATCTTTAGAAAAGTCATTAGGCCCAATATTTCATGAAGCCTTCTCGAATGGAAGGAAACGTAGATTGGAGGAATCAGGGCTAATAGTAAATCCAAATAAGAGACCGCATCTATGAATCTGAGATAGAAAACGTAGCAAATTAGATGGAGTTAAAAAAAGTAATTTGGCTAAACTTAAATATATATATACATATGATGAACATTTTCGATTTATAAAGGATGGGAGAGAAACTCACATTGTTGCTTATAAGTTTATCTAAATATACGTAACAGATTTGTGTATCTATATTTATATACATATTACGAAGAGACATATATATGAACGATTCTAAATATTCATATAGGATTTGAAGTGACCTCCATTCCTTTTTAATTTAACACAGTATTCTTATAATTAGGAAAACACAAATAACGAAGTGGATAAAGGCCATTTATTTCGTGAAAACCCAAAATGTATAAATATGTATGATTGTATAAGAGATGATTAGTATTCACGAAATAAATGGCCTTTATCCACTAAATTATTTATCCTAATACTAAATATATTATGTAAAATAAATATACTATACATTCAGGAGTGAATTGTAGGTACTTAAAGTTATATTATATTATATTATATTATATTATATTATATATATATATATATATATATATATATATATATATATATAACATCCATTTAATTTATTAATAAATCTTATTTCTACCAGTATCTACAGCCATTATTCTGGATTCGTTAGTATGTAGGGGACTTTGCAGGATTAATTGCTCACATTTGATTGGTAGCAGCTGTGGAATCCGTGCATGATCCAATTCCCGGCTTTTATCCGATGGGTGATGTGAAAAGACTAATACGAATAATCACAAATGTAATGTACATAATGTAAGTAGTCCAAATTGACCATGCTCTAGATGGCAATTAAATTAAATTTTAACACAAATGAATGTCTTAAACACCAGTCACAGTCAAACTATATTGTCCGTACTCTACACGGCAAAAAGACTGAATATTGTTTACAAAGTTGAATGTCTTATGCACAAGTCACAGTTAAACAAAATTGTCCGTGCTCTAGACGGCAGCAAAATGAACGCTGTTTACAAAGTTGAATGTCTTACACACAAGTCACAATTAAACAAAATTGTCCGTGCTCTAGACGGCAGCAAAATGAACTCTGTTTACAAAGTTGAATGTCTTACACACAAGCAATTATTCTTTCACAAATGTCTGAATTGAAATGAAAATATGTAACCGATTGAAAATACATCATGATATGAATATAGTCACTGATATAAGCTGTCACTGATGATAAATGGATTAAAATCGTGTAAAAACTTCGATAAGAAAAATTCACAATTAATTTGTTCACTGTTTGCTATGGTTTTAACTTATGTAATTATAATAATCCATTGTTCTCTGAAATTCGGATAGGTATAGTTAAATGCCAACAGTAAATCCCTTGCATAAACTGCGAATAATCCAAATGAACGAAATAAATCCGCTGTGACACCATAATTTACCGCATGTTCCTTGCGTTTTGCGCGCGGGTGTCTATATTTAATAAAAAACTCTATTAATTACAAATAAATTTGAAGTTCAAGAAATCTCAATTGAAACTGCTTGAAACTAACAGATATTGTTTCTAAAATCACAGTAAAGAGAAATATTGTGTAAGAACAGAGTTAGATTATTTGACCTTAAAGAGCACCATATTTGTCAAAATCGAACATCTTTGGGTTGTAACGCGGAGCCGCGTGTTACAAGTATATTCGTTCATCCAATCCCAACGATACATTTGTTGTAACCAATCTCCTCTTTGTTATGCCAGTCTTTGTTTTGCGCAATTTAGACCAGTCCTTTTGCGTACGCCATTTGGTGTGTCATCGCTTAAATTGTAATTGCGTTTGTATTGATGAGTGTGTCGTATTTTGCGAAACGTAGGCTATTTTTGAAGGCCTGTCAGTTATGTCCTTGTTCCAGTGCAATTTAATTTCTTTTTGAATTATTTTCTGCACGCTTAAGCAGGACTTCAGCTTATTTAGTGCAATAGTTTCAAAAGCCAGGAGTATTTTTTCTGTTTTTGCCTTCTACAGAACTGACAAAATGTTACTACTAACAGCATGACTTGTGAGTAGTACATGCCTCGAAAATTTCTGATTTTTGTGCAGGAGCTGCACCCCTCTCCAATAGTTTTTGATGGAGATGTTGATTTATTCTGCTTTTCAGCCTCATTTTTGATCTGCTGATGTACTGAGCTTTGCAGGTACATTGAAATTTGTATACAGACATAGGTGTTAACGTTACAAAGAGGCTATCTTTTTCATTCGTGCATATCAGTTTTGTTGTGTTAAGCACCACTCTCAACTGTATTGATAGAAACTTTGATTTAGTCGCTCGAATTACTTTTCGTTTGAAGATTTCAGTTGGCAGATCACTTCCAAAGGAAACAATAAGCGTTACTCTCTGGGGTGTTTTGTTTTACTCCAAATTTTGTTTCGATTTTGTTGCGTTGCCTCAGGTTTTATTCGATAAAACAAGTCCAGATAGCCGTTATTTCTCAATAATTCGCGAAGCAAATTTATCTCTAATTCAATGTATTTCGGTGACAAAATCCTGCGTATTCGTATGCTCAAATTTATTAGCAGGTTCCTTTTTTACGTCCTTGGCACACTATTGAAATTATGGATACATTGCCCAATCCAGTTTTATTTCTTGTGAACTGACCTTGAGATGGTATCTTCTTCATCTCTCGTTATTCCTACATCTATAAAGGATAAATATCCGTCTTGTTCTTCAAAAACTTTTAAAGAGAGGTGCAGCTCCTGCACTAAAATCAGCAACTTGCGAGCATGTACTTCTCACAGGTCATGCTGTTAGTAGTAAAAAAATTTCAGTTCTGTACAAGGCGAAAACAGAAAAAATGCTTCTAGCTTTTGAAGCTATTGCAATTAATAAGCTGAAGCCCTGCTTAAACGTGCAGATAATAATTCAAAAAGAAATTAAATTGCACTGGAACAAGGACATAACTGAAAAGCCTTCAAAAATAGCCTACGTTTTGCAAAATACAACACACCCATCAATACGGACGCAATTACAATGAAAGCGAGGACACACCAAATGACGTTACGCAAAATGAGTGGTCTAAATTGCGCAAAACATAGACTGACATAATGAAGAGGGGATTGATTACGACAATTGTACGTTTGGGATTGGATCAATGAATATACTAACGAATCCAGAATAATGGTTGTAGATACTGGTAGAAATAAAATTTATTAATGAATGTTATTCCATGTAGTAAAAGTTGTTTTCTTATATAAATATGCATAAGATATAGCGTGTGGTCATATATATAAATGGATGTTTTATATTATATAATATATATATATATATATATATATATATATATATATATATATATATATATATAATTATAAATAAGCAAATAATACAATTTAAATAAATATAAAATATAGCTAATTTATTTTATATATGAACATGGTTTTAACACATATTTAAATGGAGAACATAATTTGTACAGGATATGATTATTAATATGTATTTGGTTCAGAGACTTTTCGGTAGTGTAGGCTCCGTATTCGGTCTTGTCCAAACCCTAGAATAATGCTATATATTCTTTCAACAATTTTACTTAACATCTTTCTCTCTATAACCTATTGCAAACAGGTTGGGATTATGTAAACTGGGGTATTTAAGGATTACAGCAATATTGAAATTTAAAAAAAAATTGTTGATCCTTCTATGCGTCCGCAACAGCAATTAAAAATATAGACATCATGGATAGGCCTGCATGGCAATCCATAAGATTCACTTATAGTTATTCGATAAATGTCACTTTGGTAGAGTACACATGTGTATATAAGTAGTTGTGTGCTGGGAGAGGGACAGGGATAAGTTTTTGTATACATTTGAGTATTAGAGACTAGGTATGAAGGCCGGATATTAAGGAGACAATAAAAAATACTTTTGGTATAAAAATAAATATAAATATACCTGTCTTGAATGAGGATACCACATTTGCCACAAGGTGTGTTTTATTTCTATGCGTATTGTGTCAACCCTGAAGATTGGACTGGAAATAAGGTCCCGAAAATTAGGAAAAAGTAGAGTGCACATCTTGTTCCAACGTCATTTTCGGACAAGCATCTGATGGAAGGCTTAGAAAAGAAGGGATAAGTGAGAACCCATCAATCAAGTCCTATAATTGGAGAACCTGAAAATGTACAACGTTCAATATTTACCGAGCTCAATCTAACAATAACGCTCGTTAAGATATTATCAATGTCGTGTTATTGATCATCACTTAGCTCAATATCGGGTTGCCAAATATCGAAAATAGTTTAAATTTACTATCATTCATTAAACCAGGATTAGATTTTAAAATAGGCGCATTTAATGTGCAAATATTTAGACAAATTGGACAACAAGAACCTATTGCACGTACTTTCAATAAATTAAAAATCGACGTATATTGCGTATCAAAAACCAGAATACAGGATCCTACGTGCATTACAGCACTGGTTATACGATCCCTATCTACGCATGATTGGCATTGAACATCTGGTTCCATGTTTGCTCAAGCCGGTGAATGGGGCGTTGGAATTTTACTTAGCACGCAAGGTGAAGCTTACTTAATTGAATGGATAAATTTGAATAGTCGACTGTGTGGGGCACGTCTAAATACATCTACAAAAATCAATGCAAAACCCGTAATCAACGTTGCCTTTTCGTTGTATCATCATATATTGCTGCCGATTGCAGCACACACGAAAATGAGGTCACATTTTACTACTTAGAGCACCAAATTCAGACATAGTCTTGGTTATGGGTAACACGAATGCTCAAGTTATGCGCATAAGTAACGTAGAAATTCATTCATGTGGAAGAAAAACATTAAGCTCGACGCGCAACGAAAATGGTGAGCAGTTTTTGGATAAATGCTCGGAACATAGATTATATTTAAGTAGTACAAACTTCAGACGTATTGTTAGACAATTCACCACATGACGTCCTCCAGTTCACGTACAACAGTGAACTCAAATAGATCATGTAGCAATTAGTTATAAATGGCGTGGTATGAAATTAGCACTCTCTAAATGTAAAATACTTTTACAAGATCACCCAACACTTACACTAAGGCTGCGACTGCAGAATAAGGAACTAGATATAGTTGACAGGTTTACATATATTGGGAGCTCTATTAATAACTTATGCAATATGTCTGGCGCAGTGCAATTGAGAATTGCGAAAGCTAGAGTAGCTTTCTCGAACCTTCACCAATTAAGAAGAAATGCGAATATTTCACTCTGCCAGAAAGGTTTTGTATTCAATTCATCTGTTCGCGCAGTTTCACTATACGCTAGTGAAACTTGGCCTTTTAGATTTCATGATTTTATACGATTACAGTCATTCGCCCATCCTTGTTCGAAGCATAGCATATTTATTTAAATCAAGTTTGCGAACTTGAAGTAAACACCAATCCCATTGTACTTAACTGTCGTCGAACAACATAACAAAACAACCGCCAGTCGCACGCACTGACGCGTTTCGACCATCCATGATAATCATCAGATTACGACAGAAAACAGATTATCGAGGATCAAACCGCATTGCATATATATATATATGAAAAGCAAAATTAGATATGCTGCTCTCACCCCTAATCTTGCATACATTGTTTACTTCAAGTTCACATGATCATGGAATGTCAAACGCGTGCGGAAGGAGGTAGTTTTCTTAGGATGTTCGGCGACTGGTTAAATACAATGGGAATGATATTTAGTACAAGCTCGTATACAATGTATGCAAGACTACTAGCAGTACGAGGCGCCTGCCTAATTTTGCTTTTTATATATGTGCAATTCCGTGTGATCCTAGCTAGTCAGTTTGCAGTCATACTCTGAAGATGATCATGGAAGGTCGAAACGCGTCATTGCGTGCGACTGGTGGTAGTTATGTTATACTGTTCCACAACTGGTTAAATAAAATGGGATTGGTATTTACTTCAAGCTCGCAAACTTGATTTAAATAATTATTACCACCACCCGCGCAATCGAGTATGGCTTAAGCAAAGCACATGTTGGTTACCAACAACGAATAACCAACTTTGACATCCGTAGACGTATTTTGGGATCTTCCAACAAAAGATCCACGTTAAAAAAACAAATAAGGCTCCATCAACATCGATGGCTCTGATGGGTTAGAAACGTTGATTCAAGGACTAAATACTCAAATGAACAATTTAATTGCAGAATAAGGCATAATTAAGTCTCGTCTGGACGATACACTTATAATAAGCACAGACTATTATCCGAGTGCATGGCCCATCCAATATAGGTGGACACAACAATGGCGACCGCGCCGAAGAGGAATCAGGAGGAAATACGCCGGCGTTTTCAGTCGAATCGACGAGCAATTTAAGATCGTCATCGGAATTTAAGCTTATGCTGGCACCATTAGATAAGGAAAGGCCACAGTTGCGGTTCGGAAAATTTGAAACATCAGTTCGAGCCCAAGAATTTACATTAGAAGCACCTATTGTGCGTGTGGCTGTCCCAGGAATTAGTGGACCGGACAGTAGCAGTCCAATTGGAATTGCCGTTTGACCTCACGTATGAAGAGTTTCTGATTCAGATTCGTGCGATCTTTGTTTCCTACTATTATTTAATGCTGTATACCAAATAGGACCTAGTGATTTGTCTACGGCTGTTTAATTCATGATGTCATTTCTCGATTTAATATCTATGGATTCCCTAATCAATCTAGTCGATCTGCTACGTCCACTAATTTTTAAAAAAGGCAAATTTTCTTTGCACTATTCCTAGTATCACTAGGTCTCTGAAGAACAAGGAAAAGATGTCACGTGCCAGGAAATAGTCAGTCAATTAAAAAAAGACACAGTGGTGTCCGCACCATATAAATCGTTGGGCCTACAGAACGGCCTGTTGATGTTGAATGAAGGACAAACAGTTTAATGGTTTGTGCCGGAATCAATAACAGAATTAATGGCCTTTTGGCATGAAACGTTGGGACATCCCGGCGCCGGGCGGCTCATTGAGACATTGCAATCACGATTGTATTGGCCTGGCATGTCCAAAAAAATCGTAGCTATTGTCAACAGTGCACTGCATGCCAAAGTTGTAAGCCCCAAAAACGAGAAAAAGTCACCACGATTACTTCCAATGCCACTGCACGTACGAGTTTCTGCATATCGACTTGGTAGATCCACTGCCGGTTAATGGCGGCGGGGTGTACTATGTTTTCTCCATGGTCGGTAAGTTTACCTGATGGGTCGAGTTTGTACCACTGAAGATCACAACAGAAAAAAATATAACGTGCTTAGAAGAATGATGGCTCAGTCGATTTGGTACACCACATGTTATTGTTACCGACCAAGGGGCACATTCTCAGTCGAAAGAATTTAATCTGTGGTGCAAAAAACTTGACATAAAGCATTCCCGCACAGTCACTTATCACCCGCAAACCAACATGACGGCTGAGCGCGCACATAGGACGATGAAAGAGGTACTGCGATGTTGGTGCCACGAGAACCCAAGAACGTGGAGAGACAAATTACCTTTGGTCGAACTGGCCAAGCGCTTTACCGTCTCAACAGCTACAGGGTTCGCTCCAACGATCATGGTCTATGGAGGACACATAATACTGCCAGGGGAACCTTTTATACAAGGATCCCACGATCGCTGCACTATAACGGATATTCAGGATCGACTAAAAAAGTTAACTGAATATGTTAGCGCCACACAAAGACAAGGCTATGCAAGGCAACCGACACGCAAACGCCTAAAGGTCGGCGACTATATCACGGTCGCGAAGGTCGAGCCCATTGAATTGCAAGCTGTCAGTGATAGGCCGTATCGCGTGGAAAGGGTGGACTCAGAGCACAATACAGTTTTGGTAAGCATGCCCGATGGACAACGAGCTGTCGCACTTGATCGTTTAAGCAGGGTGCCATGGCCCATTTCTGAGAGGGGAAGATGTCGCAATAGCCACCATTAAGAAAAAGAATGAACAAAGGGACTTTTCTAGAGCGGAAATTATTTCAACAGAAATTCCTCGCAGAAGCGTTCGTATAAGGATAAAGCAGTCAGTCCAATAACAAAAGCAGGCTTCGATCCGAAATGAACATAAATTAATTAATATTTGTGTGGAGGTATTTAAATCCTCCGCTTTATGTAAATAATATTGACTGATAAGCTTAAACCACTATGGCTGATTGTAACGAATTTTATTTAAAAGGGATTTTTTCTTTTTATTTTCCAGAACATTCTTTGTTTAAATACTTGATTTTGAATTGTGCGCGATTTTCAGTTTTCGAGTATCTCGCTCCTTGACTGGTATTGTAATTTTGGTCTGCTGCATTTTAACATTTCCTCTAGTATACGATTACATCATCATCAAGTATATTACTCCATCAATTGCCTTTGTTCTGATATAGCATAATATTGAAGGTGAAGCCGTGGTTCAGGTATATTTAATTTCTTCTGTTGTTGACGTATATTTCTTTCCAGATAATTTGTTTGGAGATACCGCTGTCCAACTTTTGCATTCCGATTGCCTAACATCAAGTGTCGATTTAATTGTTATATCATATAGTTATGGAGACAGATCTTAAATTTGAGGACACAAGTAGGTTAGTGTAGGACATAGCGGACTTGAACTTAGGAGACACAAATAATAATATAAGCCTATCAGACTCTACTGTGAATTTTAGGACTTCAAGCGATCTGGCATCTATGGGGCTTTTGGACTCGAATAGGTTAGGGGCCTCAACAAAATTTGGCGACCGTGCCAGTCCAAGAATTTGAAGTCTACCACAGTACAAATCAGAAAACAATCAAGTTGGGTAGAAGATGCTCAAATGATATTCAGTGCTAATAATATCGGAAACCCTATGGAGAAATTTGTTGCAGCATGGATGGCATTGCCTGAAATTTTCCGAAATGCTTTGGAAAATTTCAGAGACAGAACTGTGTACAATGCATTTGAGTTATTAATGGCTGAAATTAACAGAGATATCAGCCTGGAATATCGGCGCAAATGTGCGAATTATTACGCTTAGAAAAAATAGGGCGTCAGTTACCATCCGAATTTTACGAACGCCTTTGCACAAAAGCTTTCAGGTTGAATATATCCGTACATGTAGTCAACTCCATTTTCACAGCTGAGCTACCAATTAGGCTTAGAACAACATTGGAAGTATTTGACAAAATGAGCATTGACTGGCCTACTAAACTCAGAGGGTTAGACGGCGTGTATAAACAGCAAGAACCACAAGTACATGCTATAATAGCAGATTCTGTCGCGATGCAGCCAGTCAGGGAGATACCGAAAACAACCTGACTATACAAGAAACCTTCCGTTTCTTATGTAGAGAAGTTGCTAGCTTGCGTAGTGATATTGCACAACTTCAGAGTCAGGATAAGTATAACAGACGTGGAGGGAGTCACTCGCGTCAACGCTTCGAAGGGCCACGCGGATGGTGTAAGGCACATTGCGAATACGGACGCAGTGCAAAGTGCCAAGGTGAGAATTGTATTTACCCGCGATTAGGTGGACCCAGATGGAAAGGAAGCACAAAACCGGTTGAGAGAAATCCATCACCGGGAAAAGGACAAAACCCCCGCTAGTAGGAGCCGTAGGGGGGTTCCATTGCAAAGGCTCCCAGATATGCCTTTAAAAGGCATACTCAAAGCAAAAGATGCGACTAGAGCAAATAGCACCGATATAGAAGGCAAGAGAGTCCAATTCTCACTAAGCGGAGATCTGGAAAACATTGCCAGATTATCCAGCAACAAGTTCATTATTAAAGATGAATTATCTGGATTAGAATTTCTTATCGACACGGGTGCTGAGTTAAGCATAGTTAGGTCAGACGTGGTGGAAGCAGATTGCCCCGCATTTGATTATCAACTATGGGCCGCTAACGGTAGTCCGATAGGAGTGAAAGGGATGAAAGAAATGTCGGTAACGTTAGGCCAGAAATCTTCCTTCCGATGGAATTTTCTAGTAGCCGATGTCAAGGACCACATCATTGGCATGTATTTATTGACACATTTTAAGCTGACATTAGACCCCAAGGCTAGGAATATCACAGAAGGCGTAGGGATATCAACACATACTGAGTCTAACACGTCGGCAGTTAGAACAGTCCTCTTACCTCATCCAACAGTCGCACATGTCTTTGCCGATATAATCGAGAAGCACCTAGCCGTGTTTCAACCTTTCAGTGCCAAAAGGATAGGTTTCAAGACAGGAGTAGAACACAAGATAGAATTGGTGGCTCCGTTGCCTTGTTCAACGAAGGCCCAATCATTAGCACAACACAAGCAACAAGTTGCTTTGTCCGAATTTCACCAATTGCGTAAAGAGGGGATTTGTAGAAGGTCAAATTTCAATTTTGCTTCCCCAATAGTGGAAGTTCCCAAACCTGAACCGGGTCAATGGAGGGTTTGTGGGAATTATCGTCTATTAAACTCAGTGACAAAGGGCGATTCTTATCCTCTCCCTAACCAGAGTACTTTGCTCCGAGATATAATGGGATATGAGGTTTATTCAACTTTAGATCTCCAGAATGCGTACTATCAGGTACCAATGGAAGAAAGTTCGATACCACTCACCGCAGTCAGATTTCCAGGAGGGGGATCGCATGAATTTCTTCGAATGCCTTTTGGTTTGAAAAATGCCAGTCAGACATTCCAGCGTTTGGCTGAAGAAATCCTTCAGAATTGTCCATTTGCGAGGGTATATATAGACGACATAATAATTTTTAGTCGCTCACGAGACGAACATCGTACGCATTTGGAAACGGTTTTGACCAGGCTGGAACAATATGGATTAGTGGTCAAACCTAATAAGAGTAATATTGGTTGCTCTTCAGTTAAATACCTTGGTCATATACTTTCCAAAGACGGAATTAAACCTTTGGAAGATAAGGTCCAAGCTATAAAGGACGTAACGGAACCCCGAACCGTACGCCAGTTGCGAAGGTTCTTGGGCATGATCAGCTATTATCGTCGATTCATTCCAGGTCTAGCCGGAATTCTTGGATCGTTAACATGCCATCTCACTCGTGAAAAGAGCACGATCATGAAATCTTGGCCTATAAACTTGAGACCAGAAGACCAAGAAAATTTCCAAAAGGCCAAGGAGATGTTAAGTGACGTAACCACATTAGCACCTGTTGATTGGGAAAAGCCTTTCAAGCTAATCACAGATGCCTCAGATGTTGCATTACGGGCAGTGTCGATTTAATTGTTATACCATATATTTATGGAGACAGATCTTAAATTTGAGGTACAAGTAGGTTAGTGCAGGACATAGTGGACCTGAACTTAGGAGACACACATAATAATATAAGCCTATCAGACTCTACTGTGAATTTTAGGACTTCAAGCGATCTGGCATCTATGGGGCTTTTAGACTTGCATAGGTTAGGGGCCTCAACATTTGTAAATTTGTTTTATTAAATCGATGATCGTTATGCAAGCAAAATACTATATATAATTGAGTAAAAATAAAGCTTGTGTCGTACATTTAAAAATAACTTCTGATGGGTTAGAAACGTTGATTCAAGAACTAACTACTCAAATGAACAATTTAACTGCAAAAGTAGGCATAATTAAGTCTTGTCTGGAGGATACAATGATAATAAACACAGACGATATCCAAGTGCATGACCCATTCAATATAGGTGGACACAAGAGTTGTGTTAGCTGACTTCTCGTCAATGATGTGGTACAAAATGTCAAATTTACTAGAGAGGAAGAGAGAGCAAAATTTAAAACTCTGAAAGTTAGAATTTTGTGCAGATCGAATAACGTATAAAAATAAATAAAAAGGCGGCTATTTCATAACGTATGCTTTCAAAGTCATAGACATATCTAAAAGTACCTGTAACGCTCAAAACACTAGCCGCTCGAAAAGCAAGATCAAAACAAAGATAAATAAACACCAACCTCCTCAATATACATGCAATTCAATTAAATGGCTAATTTTGACGTCTTTGAGCACTCCACGGTAGCATCCACAATTGGTGCGAACTGGATTTAGATTCAGGAGCATTTGGTTTACTCATGCAGATCCTCCCACACGCCACAATTTTAGTATATAGATTAAATTTGCAATTTAATAATTACTTTAGAGCATAAATACAACGCATAAATATTAACGAATTCGACCATTATAATTTCATTCATTACTACTTCCCTCGCTAATAGTTGTCCGCTTTTTAATGACAGATCAGGGAAGGATAGTTGGAACTGTATTTTGATACCTTAAAAATTCCACATAAAGGTATGTGACCAATAAAGCACATTAAATTTATAATAGTTAGATACTCGGTGTGGCATAGAACTAATCAATATGCAATCGTGTATCAGGTGTTTCGCACCTAATAATAAATTACAGGCTTGGTGTATATATTATATATAGGGTGTTGACTTTGAAATCACATCGTTGAAGACTTTAAATGAACTTAGCTTCACTACTGCAGATTTACATATTCATATTAGAGATTGTACCGTCCCATTTCCCCACATTCCTCCTCCAAATATATAGTGGTTAAACGGCGTAATACCGGCTTCTACTAATGAATCGGCAATAATCACGAAGCGAATGTGATAGAGATTATACGTTCCGTTCATGCTATCTGTGGTATATCCTAGCTAGTGAGTGCTTTATAAAGACAACATCGATCAGTAAATAAAGTTTATTTGCAAACTTACGCGCTGTTGAATTTATTACGCCAATTTATCAGGAAATATTTTTAAGAAAGAATCAAGGAATAAATGACTGCATATTTATTGCGCATCATGAGACAAATTCATTTCGTAAATAAATACATACACAAATTTATATCTTTAGTGAGACGTTTCATGGCACTTTCTATGGTTGAGCAAGTCAATACCAATCTGGTTTCGAGTTTGATTTATATATTTTACTGATGTCTTGCACATGATTCGTCATTAAGTAACTGTGGATTTGCAAATATGTGTGTATGTGTGCGAGTAGAAGTTATTATGATTGGATAACTAAGTAGTGAGTGAGATTTGATTACTCTTCTATCATCGAATTGTGTTTTAGCTAGCATCGATTCTCGTCAATTTCTTTAAGAGACGTTTTCCCTATGTTGCCTGTCGTGGCATCCAGTTTCTGAGTTTGACTTACCTTTATATATGTTCACAGTGCAACGTTTTAAGATTATAGAATTAATTGAATTTCTATTTTTACAGCTTAGGTTGTTGATGATAATAATAATCCATTCGTATATGCAGATGATCCATATTCAGATTATAGCCAGTTCGACTGAATGGTGGCTGATTTTGATCTAACCGGTTTTCGTGTTTGGCTGGATAATAGAATATTTTGTCTTGTTTCTGAGATTCGTGGTTATTCGAAAATATGTATTTCTTGAAATATATAATAAAATCAACTGAAAAAAAGTAAACTTATTCTTGTATAACAAGTGAATTCTACAAGCGAAAGACAAGAAGTAAACTAAATAAATTAAATAAACACCACTTAAGTTAAGAAAAGGTAAAATAACAAATTAAAGAAAAACATAAAATGGTTTATCAAAAACTATAGTAAGTATTGTCGATTGCATGCTAATTTCAAAATTTTGGATATTAGTCAGTACATGAAAATTTTTAAAAGCGTATGCTACTACTACTATTAACAACAGTTGGAATGAACATTTCTTACTTAAATTGAAACTCAACCAACAGTATATACTAAAATGCAGGGTTTCTAAAAGGTCCAACCCTGATCAGAACACGGCTTCCAAGTCTGTGGATTAACTTTATGAATTCATAGTAAAAATAAGTACTGTTTGTCAATTATACCATATTTAAAAAAAGTAAACTGTTTACTGAAAAATATTTGAATAATATCAAAATATAAAATTGGTCCGAATACGTATTCACACAATTTGATAATGAATAATAGATTACATCATGGCAATGCAAGAAACAATCGATAACTTTTAAATATTTAAATAGCATGCAATTCAATTTAGACTAGTGATCAATTACACTATGAAAGAGTACTGCAAACATTTAGACTAATGTAGAAATGTATCGCTACGATTCAATCAGTTTTAATCAAACATAGTACTGTTGCAACATAGACAAGTTGCTTGCCGATGACGCGATGGTGTAACCCTCGATACGAAACTGACGGAAATTAGCTAAACTAATAAATAATGTACATTATTCTTAAATCGATAACTTACCTAAATTTCCCCTTTAATGGCCCTGAATTTTAGAGAAAATTAAGTTCAAATGTCGCGCAAAATTCAGTGATAAATAAAGTTGACTGCTGACTATTTTTCTAGCAAAGTTGAGTACAAAAACACAGACCAGGAACTATGTAGTTAATTGGATCTTTTCTGAAGAAAGAAATTGGAGAGTTTACAAAATTATTAAGCATAAAAATGTATCACAAACCTAACACATATCAGTGTATAATACAAAAAAGAAACGGAATTTCATAAAAATTCATAGATTTAATGTTTAAACACACTAGCACAAAAAATCTGAAGGCCTCTCAATTATGCATGTGTGCAATAGCCAATATATGTCCTACATAAATAGAAACATATTTCAGACTTGAAGTAGACACCAATCCCATTGTATTTAACCAGTCGTCGAACAACATAACAAAACTACCGCCAGCCGCAACGCACTGACGCGTTTCTACCTTCCTTGATCATCATCAGATTACAACGGCAAACTGACTATCGAGGATCAAACCGTATTGAATATATATGGAAATCAAATTGAGATATGCGGCTCTCACCTCTAGCAGTCTCGCAGACATTGAACTTGACTGGAAAAGTCGGCTGCACAATTTCTATGCAGTCACGAACTTTAACTGTTTGTAGCTTTCGCCACATATACATATATAGGCAATACCATTTAACAATAATTGTTTGCGCGGGTGATGGTAACAATTCTTTAAATCAAGTTTGCGAGCTTGAAGTAAACACCAATCCCATTGTATTTAACCAGTCGTCGAACAACATAACAAAACTACCGCCAGCCGCAACGCACTGACGCGTTTCGACCTTCCTTGATCATCATCAGAGTACGACGGCAAACTGACTGTCCAGGATCAAACCGCATTGAATATATATGGAAATCAAATTGAGATATACGGCCCTCACATCTAGCAGTCTCGCATACATTGAACTTGACTGGAAATGTCGGCTGCAAACTTGACTTAAGAATTGTTACCAACACCCGCGCAAACAGTTATTGTTAAATTGTATTGCCTATATATGTATATGTGGCGAAAGCTACAAACAGTTAATGTTCGTGACTGCATAGAAATTGTGCAGCCGACATTTCCAGTCAAGTTCAATTTATGCGAGACTGCTAGAGATGAGAGCCGCATATCTCAATTTGATTTTCATATATTCAATGCGGTTTGATCCTCGATAGTCAATTTGCCGTCGTAATCTGATGATGATCAAGGAAGGTCGAAACGCGTCAGTGCGTTGCGGCTGGCGGTAGTTTTGTTATGTTGTTCGACGACTGGTTAAATACAATGGGTTTGGTGTTTACATCAAGCTCGCAAACTTGATTTAAAGAATTGTTACCACCACCCGCGCAAACAATTATTGTTAGATTTCAGAGTATTTGAAAAATCAACCACATTCGAAAAGGTAATGGAGTACGTACATTTGTGCAAGCACATGCAATTTGAGAGAAGCTCTTTAAACGAAACTAGTCAGTCAACGATTTTTTGAAAATAATTAGATTAAAGACAGTAAAATCTGTACTGCACAATACGAAAACATCAGACGCAAAATCTTGTAGATCTGGTAAGCAATTATCATTTTTTCAATAAGATCAGCATTAACCATAGCAAAATTATAATAAATAATTTATGCAGTATTTTGAAGAGATATATATAGAAAATGGCCAGTTTATTATTGAATCGAAAAACGAACAGGAAAAGTCAGAATAAATTATTTATATAGCAGTCAAAATATAAAATAAAATGGCTAAGTAATTATTTGACGGCCAAATTTGATTTTTTAAAAATATAATAAAACAGTTGTATAAGAAAACAAATATTTAAATACTGCTTGTGGCGGAGAAAAAATATATATGAAAGTATGTTTTTGGAGTTGCGAAACTAGTATCAAATTAGTTCAGTTGTGACCAGAAGGATAAATCAAATAAAGCATGAACGGAAAGAATAATCTCATGCACATTCGTTTCGTGCTAACTGGCGATTCATCAGTAGGAGCCGGTATTACGCCCTTTAATCAATGTATATTTTGGTCAAGAATGTGGGATAATGGGAGGGTACAATCTCCTAGACGAATGTGTAGACCTGCAATTGCGAAACTAACATCGTATAGTCTACGACAATGGGACCTCAACGCTAACTCACACTATATAATATATATACCGAGTCTGTAAAGGATATAACACTATGGCTATTGTGTTAGTAACCGATACCAACATTATTGAACAGAAATGTACATGGTACTAACACTATGGTTTCCGAGTCGAAAAATTGTACCAATATGGTTGATATAAATTTATGCTATAGTTCAACGAAATTGAGAATTACAACAATTTCTGAACACTTGTTACTCCAATAAATCCATACACCCTGGCCATGATCGATATCAGTTATCACATTTCGCGGTAGGCATGACATCATTCAATTCAATATATAACAGTTAAATATTGTTTGTTGCTGAGAACTAATATATATGCAAGTATATATTTGGGTGTTGCGAACCTAGTAACAAATTAGTTCATTTGTAATCAGAAGGATAAAGCAAAGGCAGCATGAACGGAAGTTTAATCTCATGCACATTCGTTTCGTGCTTACTGGCGATTCATCAGTAGAACCGATATAACGACCTTTAACACTATATATTTTGGTCAAGAATATGGGATAATAGGACGGTACAGTCTCCTAGACGAATGTGTAAACCTGCAATAGTGAAGCTAACATCGCATAGTCTACGACATTGCGACTGCAACGCTATCTCACACTATATAATATATATACCGAGTCTGTAAATGATAATAACACTATGACTATTGTGTTAGTAAACGATACCAACATTATTGTACAGAAAAGGTACATGGTACTAACACTATGGTTTCCGAGTCGGAACATGGCACCAATATGATTGATATAAATTTATCCTATAGTTCACCCAAATTGAGAATTACAACCATTTCTGAACACCTGTTACGCCAGTAAATCCTTACACCCTGGCCTTGGTCGATATCAATTAATATATTTCCCGGCAAGTATGACATCATTCGATTCAATATATAACAGTTAAATACTGTTTGTTGCGGAGAACTAATAGATATGCGAGTATGTATTAGGTGTTGCGAACCTAGTAACAAATTATTTCAGTTGTGACCAGATGAATAAACCAAAGGCAGCATGAACGGAAGTATAATCTCATGCACATTCGTTTCGTGCTTACTGGCGACTCATCAGGAGAACCAGTATTACGCCCTTTAACCACTATATATCTTGGTCAAGAATGTGGAATAATAGGACGGTACAATCTCCTAGACGATTTTATAAACCTGCAATAGTGAAACTAACATCGTATAGTCTACGCCAGTGCGACTTCAACGCTAACTCACACTATATAATATATATATCATGTCTGCAAAGGATACCAAATACTATGGCTATTGTGTTATTAACCGACACCAACATTAATGTACCGAAAAGGTACATGGTACTAACACTATGGTTTACGAGTCGGAACATGGTACTGTGGAGGAATATAAATCCTCCGCCAAAATTCATGTAACATTAACTGATAAATTTGAACCACCTTGGCTGATTGTAACAAATTTTGTTTTAAAAGTATTTTTTCTTTAATTTTCCAGAACATTCTTTGGTAAAATACTTGACTTTGAATTGTGCGCCATTATGAGTTGTCGAGTGTCAAGTTTCTCGACTAGTTGTATCTTCCATTGGTCTCCTGCAATTATCATATTTTTCTTTATTAAAAACTGATCAACATACACAATATATATCTGCTTAAACTGTCTTGCAATTTTCATTGAAGCACACATAGAAGGACGTTCTGGAACAGGTAATTTGATTATTCTGTTGTTCATGTATATCTCCTTCCAGATTATTTGATTGAGTGTTTGCGCGAGACAGGTTTCACATTCCGATCGCGTAACATTAAGTGTCAATTTAATAATTAAACTAAACAGACAGGGATGCTGATATTTCATTTGACGACATAAGCAAGTTAGTACAAGATATTGCGGATTTGAATTTAGCAGATGCGAATGGGTATATAAGCATAACAGATTTTACTGTAAATTTAAGAACTTCAAGCGATCTGGAATCTATGGGGTTCTCAGACACGAATAGGTTAGGAGCCTCTACAAAATTTAGCGACCGCGCCAGTCCAAGAATTTTAAGTCTACCGCAGTAAAAATCTGAAAAACATTCAAGTTGGGTCGGAGATGCCCAAATGATATTTAGTGCTTATAATATTTTAAATAATTGGGAGACACTTGTTGCAGCATAAATGGCATTGTCTGAAAATTTCCGAAATGCCTTGGAAAATTTCAGAGACAGAACTGTGGAAGAAAAACCGTACAATGCATTTGATTTATTAATGGCTGAAATTCAACAGAGATATCAGCTTGGAATATCGGCGTAAATGTGCGAATTATTACGCTTAGAAAAAATAGGGCCTCAGTTACCGTCCGAATTTTACGAACGCCTTTGCACAAAAGCTTCCAGGTTGAATATATCCGGACATGTAGTCCACTCCATTTTCACCGCTGAGCTACCAATTAGGCTTAGAACAACATTGGAAGTATTTGACACAATGAGCATTGATTGGCCTACTAAACTCAGAGGGTTAGACAGCCTGTATAAACAGCAAGAACCACAAGTACATGCTATATTAGCAGATTCTGACGCGATGCAGCCAGTCAGGGCAGATACCGAAAACAACCTGACTATACAAGAAACCTTGCGTTTCTTATTTAGAGAAGTTGCTAGCTTGCGTAGTGATATTGCACAACTTCAGAATCAGGATAAGTATAACAGACGTGGAGGGAGTCACTCGCGTCAACGCTTCGAAGGGCCACGTGGATGGTGTAAGGCACATTGCGAATACGGACGCAGTGCAAAGTGCCAAGGTGAGAATTGTATTTACCCGCGATTAGGTGGACCCAGATGGAAAGGAAGCACAAAACCGGTTGAGAGAAATCCATCACCGGGAAAAGGACAAAGCCCCCACTTGTAGGAGCCGTAGGGGGGGTTCCATTGCAAAGGCTCCCAGATATGCCTTTAAAAGGCATACTCAAAACAAAAGATGCGACTAGAACAAATAGCACCGAGATAGAAGGCAAGAGAGTCCGATTCTCACTAAGCGGAGATCTGGAAAACATTGCCGGATTGTCCAGCAACAAGTTCATTATTAAGGATGAATTATCTGGATTAGAATTTCTTATCAATACGGGTGCTGAGGTAAGCATAGTTAGGTCAGACGTGGTGGAAGCAGATTGCCCCACATTTGATTATCAACTATGGGCCGCTAACGGTAAACCGATAGGAGTAAAAGGGATGAAAGAAATGTCGGTAACGTTAGGCCAGAAATCTTCCTTCCGATGGAATTTTCTAGTAGCCGATGTCAAGGACCATATCATTGGCATGTATTTATTGACACATTTTAAGCTGACATTAGACCCCAAGGCTAGGACTATCACAGAAGGCGTGGGGATATCAACAAATACTGAGTCTAACACGTAATCAGTTAGAACAGTCCTCTTACCTCGTCCAACAGTCACACATGACTTTGCCGATATCATTGAGAAGCACTTAGCAGTGTTTCAATCTTTCAGTGCCAAAAGGATAGCATTGAGGACAGGAGTTGAACACCAAATAGAATTGTTGGCTCCACTGCCTTGTTCACCAAAGGCTCAACCATTGGCACAACACAAGCAACAGATTGCTTTGTCCGAGTTTCACCAATTGCGCAAAGAGGGGATTTGTAGAAGGTCAAATTTCAATTTTGCTTCCCCAATAGTGGAAGTTCCCAAACCTGAACCGGGTCAATGGAGGGTTTGTGGGGATTATCGTCTATTAAACTCAGTGACGAAGGATCGGATCCCTTTACATTAGTTTTGTCCAAAAGTCCAGGATACGTTCTTAAGCTCATAAGTGGCAAGTGATTGTTATGCGAAACGTCTAGAAGTCAACCGTGACCATATGTACCGTTAGAGTTACGGGCCAAGATTATCCAAGTGTTACATGACATGGGTCATCTATCCATTAAATCCACCATTCGATTGATCAACCACAGATACGTATGGCCGCACATGTCTAAAGACATACGGGTATGGGTATGAGCCTCTGCCAATTTTCAAACGTGTAAGGTGTGGAGACATACCAGAACTGAGATAAAGAATATTGGGACACCAATTGGACGGTTCAGACACGTACACATAGACATTGTCGAGATGCCTGAAGTAAATGGTAGCAAATACTTGCTGACTATGGTAGATTGATTTAGTCGTCAATTCGAAGTGGCGATTTTAAAAGACATGACAACGCAAGAAGTCTTGTTCGCGTTTCTACATCATTGAATATCGCGTTATGGTGTTCCGGAAATGGTCACTAGTGATCACGGTAGTCAATTTGTGCCAGAGCTTTTCGAGAGATCCTTCAAAATCATTAGGAACCACTGTATTACATACTAGCGCGTAAAACCCGAGCAGTGGGATGTTGAGCTGCATTGTGAACTGAAAGCTGCATTAAAAAGATTGTACTAAATGGAACAGAGTGATTCACAGGATCTTCTACTACTACTCACAACAGATATGGGGCTCAATTAGGTACTTCAATAGCAGAACTGGTTTATGGAGAACCATGAAGTTTACCTGGTGATCTTCTAATAGAAACTCCAAGTAGTTTTGATTGGGCTTCTAGTTATGTAGATTGGTTCGTAGGTGCACTTAAAGATAAGATGTGTCGATTGGCTCCGACCAAGACTATAAAAGCAAAAACCAAGTGCTATGTGTCCTCTGATCTAAGATCGGCTTTGCACGTGTATATAACTAATGAAAATAGGAAGAATTGCATGACACCATTTTTTAAAGGACCATACAAGGTCAAGAGGATGATTGACAAGAATGTCATCATAGAGATAAATGGCATTGGAGATTGTGTTACGTTGGATCGTTACATTCCCCTGCTTATCTGGATAAACGGTATGACTGAATTAACAGATGCGCTGAATGACCGTCGTTCTATGGGCGAATCTGATGTGTGCAATCCCATCACACAGGCACATAACGAAATGCAGAACTCAGAAGATGCGTTGTCTAATATAGTAAAATCTTATTCTACCAGTTCACAGCACGAAAACTGTTTGGCCATACCAGATGATACGGAAAAACCAGTGAAAACTGTACCGGATGAGATGACGACTTCAGGGGCGCCATTATGCACAACTCGTTCTTAAAGAGTACCACGTCAGCCGAAGAATCATGATTACGTCTATTACTAGCCGTCTTTTTTTGAGAAGGTGGTGTATATGGAGGAAGATAAATCCTCCGCCAAAATTAAAGTAATATTAACTGATAAATTTAAACCACCTTGGCTCATTGTAACGAATTTTATTTAAAAAGAATTTTTCTTTTATTTTCCAGAATATTCTTTGGTTAAAAACTTGACTTTAAAATGTGCGCCATTCTGAGTTTTCGAGTGTCACGTTCCTCGACTGGTTGTATCTTCCGTTGGTCTGCTGAAATTATCATATTTTTCTTTATTAAATTCTGATCAACATACACAATATATATCTGCTTAAACTGTCTTGCATTTTTCATTGAAGCACACATAGTAGAGACGTTCTGGAACAGGTAATTTGAATAATCTGTTATTCACGTATATCTCCTTCCAGATTATTTGATTGGGTGTTTGCGCAAGACGGGTTTCAAATTCCGATTGCGTAACATTAAGTGTCGATTTAATAATTAATCTAAATAGACAGGGATGCTTGTATTAAATTTTAGGACACAAGCAAGTTAGTACAAGATATGGCAGATATGAATTTAGCAGATACGAATGGAAATATGGGCCTATCAGATTCTACTGTAAATTTTAAGACTACAAGCCATTTGGAATTTTTGGGGTTCTCAGACACGAAAAGGTTAGGAGCCTCTACAGTACCAATATGATTGATATAAATTTATGCTATAGTTCACCGAAATTGAGAATTCCAACAATTTCTGAACACCTGTTACTCCAGTAAATTCATACACGCTGGCCTTGATCGATATCAGTTATCACATTTCGTGGTAAGCATGACAGCATTCAATTCAATATATAACAGTAAAATACTGTTTGTTGCGTAGAACTAATATATATGCAAGTATGTATTAAGTGTTGCGAACCTAGTAACAAATTAGTTCAGTTGTGACCAGAAGGATAAACCAAAGGCAGCATGAACGGAAAGTATAATCTTATGCACATTCGTTTCGTGCTTACTGGCGACTCATCAGTAGGAGCCGGTATTACGCCCTTTAACCACTATATATTTGGTAGAAGAATGTGGAATAATAGGAAGGTACAATCTACTAGACGAATGTGTAAACCTGTAATAGTGAAGCTAACATAATCTAAAGTCAACGACAATACGACTTCAATGCTAACTCACACTATATAATATATATATCGAGTCTGTAAAGGATACTAACACTATGGCTATTGTGTTAGTAACTGATACCTTTTTTGAAAGAAAAGGTACATGGTGCTAACACTATGGTTTCCGAGTCGGAACATCGTATCAATATGAATGATATAAATTTATGCTATCGTTCAACGAAATTGAGAATCACAACAATTTCTGAACACCTTTTACTCCATTAAATATAACACCATTGCCTTGATCGATATTAGTTATCACATTTCGCGGTAAGCATAACATCATTCAGTTCAATATATAACAGTTAAATACTGTTTGTTGCGGAGAACTAATATATATGCAAGTATGTATTAGGTGTTGCGAACATAGTAACAAATTAGTTCAGTTGTGACCACAAGGATAAACCAAAGGCAGCATGAACGAAAGGTATAATCTCATGCACATTCGTTTCGTGCTTACTGGCGACTCATCAGTAGGAGCCGGTATTACGCCCTTTAACCAATATATATTTTGGTCAAGAATGTGGGATAATAGGACGGTACAATCTCCTAGACGAATGTGTAAGCCTGCAATAGTGAATCTAACATCGTATAGTCTACGACAATGTGACTTCAACGCTAACTCACACTACATAATATATAATGTGAGTCTTTAAAGGATACTAACACTAAGGCTATTGTGTTAGTAACCGATGCCAACATTATTTTATCGAAAATGTACTTGGTACTAACACTATGGTTTTCGAGTCAGAACATGATACCAATATGATTGATATAAATTTATGGTATAGTTCACCGAAATTAAGAATTACAACAATTTCTGAACACCTGTTACTCAAGTAATTCCATACACCCTGGCCTTGATCGATATCAGTTATCACATTTCGCGGTAAGCATGACATCACTCAATTCAATATATAACAGTTAAATACTGACCAAAATATATAATCGTTAAAAAGCATAATACCGGCTCCTACTGATGAATCGCCAGTAAGCATGAAACGAATGTGAATGAGATTATACTTTCCGTTCATGCCGCCTTTGGTTTATCCTTCTGGTCACAATTGAACTAATTTGTTACTAGGTTCACAACACCTAATACATACTTGCATATATATTAGTTCTCCGCAACAAACAGTATTTAACTGTTACATATTGAATTGAATGATTTCATGCTTACCGCAAAATGTGATATCTGATATCGACCGAGACCAGGGTGTATGGATTTACTGGAGTAACAAGTGGTCAGAAATTGTTGTAATTATCAATTTCGGTGAGCTATAGCATAAATTTATATCAATCATATTGGTAGCATGTTTCGACTTGGAAACCATAGTGTTAGTACCAAGTACCTTTTCGATACAATAATATTGGCATGGGTTACTAACACAATAGCCATAGTGTTAGTATCCTTTACAGACTCGGTATGTATTATATATTGTGAGTTAGCGTTGAAGTCGCATTGTCGTAGACTATACGATGTTAGCTGCAATATTGCAGGTTTACACATTCGTCTGGTAGATTGTACCGTCCTATTATCCCACATTCTTGACCAAAATATCTAGTGGTTAAAGAGCGTAATACCGGCTCCTAGTGATGAGTTGCCAGTAAGCACGAAACGAATGTGCATGAGATTATACATTCCGTTTATGCTGCCTTTGGTTTATCGTTCTGGTCACAACTGAACTATTTTGTTACTAGGTTCGCAACACCTAATACATACTTGCATATATATTAGTTCTCCGTAACAAACTGTATTTAACCAAATAGAATTGGTGGCTCGTTGCCTTGTGCACCAAAACACAACCATTGCCACAACACAAGCAACAAGTTGCTGTGTCCGAATTTCACCAAATGCGCGAAGAAGGGATTTGTGGAAGGTCAAATTCAAATTGTGCTTCCCCAATAGTGGTAGTTCCCAAACCTGAACGGGTACAATGGAGTGTTTGTGGAAATTATCGTCTATTAAACTCAGTGATGAAGGGTGATTCTTATCCTCTCCCTAAGATATGCCAATTCAATCCAGACTACCTTGACGAGTAGATCAATGATGTTACTTTATTCGCCAAGGTATCCAATATGACAAGATTGTCACATCTTTTTGAGAACTTGGGACGCGGACTAAAATAGATATTTCATCAATATATAGAGGGCAAATTTTCGGAGCCATGGCAGATCCTGAAATGCGTCGTCAATCAGATCGGGAAGGCATGCTTGCAGAATGATTGAGACATATGTCCTAAGGTGGTCGCATGCCTTCCGAGCAATTTAGGGAGATCGAGCTGAAAGCCACTGTCATTAATCTACCGAGTAAAATATTGATTCGAGTGTTCATTCAGAAGCTTCCTTCGTCACTGCAATAAATGGCCACATTCCTCCGAGAATCTGTTAAAGTGCAAAACGACGTACTACTGGCAAGTGGTGGAAGAAACACCGTTGCAGTTCACCTGCCTCAGAGTCAGGTTGTATCACATCACGCCTGTCCGAGCCTCAGTATCCATCATCGTCATCCCAAACTAATGTCTTAAATGAGCGCCTGCTCAGCTTGCCCGAGAGCCTTCCCACCAGCTTAGACTCGGCCTTGGTCGATGCCGTCCACTATAGACGCGATTAGAGCAGGTCTGATCAGCGTCAACCCCCGTCCCGAAAAGCACCAAGAGGTCGACGTCCAGAGGCCGTGTTACAGTTGCAGAGCTTTCGGCTGAGTGGTGACCGAATCATCGCAGCTATGGACACTCCACGCGCTATTGCCTCAGGAATGACTGCAGATTCACGAGCACAGACGTGACTATCAGAAGGGCGTTGTCACCTTCGGAAAATCAGGATGATTCGCTCAATAAGGGTTCGAAAAACTGCTGGGTTTAGCCTGCTCTGCGGCAGTAGAGGCTAAACACCCCAAAATTATTGGCTGCCCGCCGATTTATGGCTCAAAGCACTTTGCTTTCGTGGTAGAGCGCCATCAAACTATTTGCTTTACAGCGACGGCTCCAGTCAAGTCATGCTTCAAACGTTCAAATGCCTGAAACCAGTTTCATCGTAAGTTGCCACTATCAACACCTTTTCTCATCCTTGACGCAAAGTCTGACAAATTAATTCTCATAGACACTGGCTCAGATGTCAGTTTATTCCATCACAATTATTTCGAACCCATCCACTCAGTCAACACCAGCAGTCTCACCTGCGCCAGTGACTTGAGCATAGCGAAGTTTAGGGTACGAGTACACACAATCTCGTTCTCCAACTCAAAACGTGTTTTAAGTATCTTTTCATCTTTGTCAATACGACAAGAAACATTATTGGACGTGACTTCCTCGAACAATCCGACCTCATTATTTGTCCAAAAACACTAGAGATATACACTGCTGACAATCAGTTGCTATCATCAGCGCTCAAACACACGAATTGTGCCAAAGAAGACTCATATATTAAGCTAATTCCTCCAGTTCCTCATGAACCACAACTGGAAGATGTTCTAAAGCGAAATAAAGAGATTTTAAAACCTATATCCTTTATACTCGATCTCAAGAGGAAGCGTGCCATCACAGCTCATCGCATGACCTTATAAATGCCACGTCCTTATCCTCCCAGAGCACGTCCGTTGACACCACAAAAAAGCATAAGGCCGCCGAGCAAGAATTCGCCATGCTACATCAACAAGTTATCTGTGCACGATCCACCTCACCATTTGCGTTGCCTGTTGTGATGGTACCAAAGCGTAAACCCGGAACATTTCGTGTGCGGGGATCATCGTATTCTCAATTCTTGCACACGGTTTGATTCTTAAATACTGCCAAATCCAACTGACCTACTCAGATCTGCTGTCGGTGATGCTTTGTACTCAAAAGTCGACCTAGTTAAAGCTTAATATCAGGTTCCTATGGACAAAGACTCCGTTTCGTATACTGCACTCAGATTCACCGGAGGTGGCACACACGAATATCAATCTATGCCTTTCGGTCATAAAAGGCACCTCAAACATTTCAACGCGTTATGGACGAAATACTAGATGGTCTACCATTTGTAATTCCCTACTTAGACGACATCCTGGTATTCTCCAACTCAATGTCCGAACATATACGGCATATTGACATTCTACTCATACGTCTAGCAGACTATGGCCTCCCATTTCATGGCAACAAATGTGTTTTTGCACAAAAATCAATTGAATTTCTCGGTCATCAAATTTCCGAGAAAGGCATGACACCTATACTTGCTAAGGTTCGTGCTATTCAAGATCTACAGCCTCCAACCACCGTTCGAGCATTACGACGATTCTTGGGCAAGAGGAACTACTATTCTCGATTCGTACCCTGCCTTGCCAAGATTCTGGCACCTCTTCACAAATATCTCGTGCCAGAAAGCCGTTTTGTCAAGAAATCACAACTGATTCAGCTCGGCGGCGGACGGCAGCGGGCTTACGAAGGATATAAAGGGCTTTGTCTACCAAAACAAAACATGCTTCATTCACCTGATTGGTCTGAACCTTTTGAGTTGATCACAGACACATCCGACGTTGCCACAGGCGCAATACGTCAACAGTCCATCAATGACATACGCCGACCTAGCGCGTTCTTCTCACAAAAAGTAGAAACTCGCGAGACGCCATATGACACATTAGGTAAAGAGTTACTCGCTATCTACCGGTCGAACCTACAGTTTCACAACTATCTGGGTGGCCGAAATTTCACGAATTACACCGACCACCTTCCTCTACTCCCGATGCTCAGAGGAAAGAAAGATTATTAATATTCACGTGTCAACTCGCAACTTACTCGAATTCACGAAAAATGAATATGAAGTGACTCACGTTAAAGGACCAGAAAACGTAGTCGCAGATTCCCTGAGCCGTCCAGCAAACTCTGTGCCTCTATCATGTTTTCTTCACCTATAAGTACTCAGGAATTGCAAGCAGCACAGCAGAATGACACGCTGTTACACGATGTTGGCCTATCAGGCGGCGAAGAGACAATACTTCCACCTCCAGACAGTTTTTGTGACTACGGGCTGACGCCCGACATCTCTCCAGCAACAGCGCCAACTGACACCGCCACGCCGCGGCGAGAAATAGAGGAACCAGTGTCAGTGTCAACAGAGCCAACGTCAGTGTTTACTCGTTACGGCAGAGCTGTAACACCTCCCGTAAAGTTAGCCCCCTTCATTATGTAACACGTTTTCAGTGGCGGGGCAGTGTATTGCAACGCTTTTGCGGCTCCGCAGCTACTAGCCAACGAGCATCGATTTCATCAGATCCGGTTTTTCTTAGGGTCACATATATGAATTTTGGTTCTAGACAATCATTCCCTTAACTGTGATTTAAGAAGCAATCTCTGTTAAGTGGTTCAAGCTGTTTTAATTGAGATTTCTTGAACTGCAATTTTATTTGGAATTAATTGGGTTTTATTTAATAATACACGCCCGTGCGTAATACACCGGTAATATTTATATATTTTGTGTGTTTCGTCAATCGTTTGTCCAAAAGCCAATAACTTTTCACCATAAAGGCATTCCGGATTTATATTTTGTATGTTTTTATTCGTTTTTCTGAAAACACTAACTGTTCTGCTAAGGCATTCTGGATTTATATTTTGTGTTTTTAATCGTTTATCCGAAAACACTAACTAAGACATTCTGGATTTATTTATTATGTTTCTTATGACTTAGCTTTTGTGCCTAGAAATTAACTTTGTGTTAACAATGGTTTATTTTGTTGCCGTCTAGAGCACGGTAATTTTTTACTAACAGTGAATTTTAGTTTACTTTTCAATCTTGGTTATACTACACGTATGATAATTCGATTTAGCCTTCTAACATCACCATTTGGAAAAGAGTCTGAGACAGATCATAAGCACGGTCCTTGAAAACCATTTCTTACGACATCAGCTACCAGGCATATGTAGGAATGGAATAGAATCGTTAAATAAGCAGCTACCGCGCAAAACCTCTTACAATAATCACAATACTTCCTACATTATAATGTGAGATTGGGGATGGTTAGTTGAAAGTCTAGGGCTAAAGATATGTGAAATAGGCTCTCCCTAAATGTTAGGCTAAACAAGAAACTTTAGACAGTATATAACTGCAAATTTTGTATAGTGCGTGGCAGTGTGTCACATCGGATAGGGCACTTAATTCCGAAGCAAATGTATCTAGTTTCACGCCATGTATGCGGAAATTTATGGACAGTAAGGGATAAGTTCCTAATAATAAATACATCGATGAACTGGGTGAAGTGCCTCTTCCACACTAAAAATAATTAGTTTATACTGTCTAATGTGTGTACATAAGGAGTCAGGTGTTTATATCGAGATTGCAACTTTGCTTAAAATTAATTGTTATCACCGACCACGCAACCATAGTTCATTTCATTATATAAATAGTTATTTCAATACTACTTGCTCATGTAATGGGGTATCTGCTCTATAATGAGATATCTGGGGAGGTTAATTGGATCTTCTTGGTTAAAGAAACGCTGTATAAGCTCTACATACAGGAATGGCTAACCAAGAATCATTCGTTATTATATAGCTGAAAATTGTGTGCAGCGTGCGTCAGGTTGGCGCAATGGTTAAAGCAACATATTTGAAAGCAGATATGCACAGTTTTGAGCCCTGTCTGCGTCAAATTCTAGACAGTAGGTGTTGCTTTCCGAATAATAACGAAACCAGTAATTTTGCTGAATTAAATTTTCCGCAATATACTATACTTAGTTTATACTAACACATGTACGTATATAATATGTCAGGTGTTTGGAATAAAACGCATTCATGATTAAAATTAATTGACATTGCCTCCCTCACAACCAATGGTCGTTTTATTATATAAATATTCATTTCAATACCACTTCTATGTATAATATGTACTGTGTTTATATTGACAGATCAGGGATGGTTGGTTGGAACTTTTCGGCTAAAGCGATGCGATACGGGATCTACATAAATGAAAGGCTAACCAGGAAATAATAGTTAAGATATAACTGAAAATTGGGTGTAGTGTATATCCGATTAGCTAAATGGTTGGAGCACCAGATTACAAAGCAGATATGCTAGGTTTGTGCCTGTCCGCGGCAAATTCTGGACAGCACCTGATCAGTTTCCAATAAGAACGAAACCGTTCTACTAGATGAACTGCACTTTCTACACCATAGTATACTTTATTTATACATAAAATTGTATGTACATAATGGGTCAGGTATTTTTATCAGAATCGTAACTTTGATTAAAATTAATTGATATCCCCGCTTGCACAGCCATTGTTCGTTTTATAATATAAATGCTCATTCCAATACCACTTCCCCATTTAACATTGTATCTCTTCTACAATGACATTCTTGCGATGATTAGTTGGTACTTCACAGCTAAATGAATGTTATATAGGCTCTGCCTAAAGGAAAATCTAACAAAGTAAAATTGGTTAGTATATAAATCAATTTTTGTGTAATATGCGGCAGAGTGGCTGACTAGTTAGAGTCAGAGGCTCTGAGGCAGACGTGCTCAAGTACATCCAGAGACCGTGGTAAATACTGGACAGTTCTCAATAAGGAGGAAACCGGTCTACCGGATGAATAGCCTTTTCCACAATCTACAATACAATTATACGGACGAATGTATGTTAATAATAGGTCAGTTTTTTATATCAAGTTCACAATTTTGATTACAAAATGTTGGCTATTTCCGCACATGTACCACTTGTTTGTTTGATTATATAAATGTTCCTGAGAAAATTGAAGACGGCGGATGTAGCCATCTAGTTTGGTAAAACAAGGACAAGGTAATTAATCTGTTTCGTTTAAGAATGAACTGAATGAGATCGTAGTAAATAGGTTAGTTTCATATTTAGTAAAACGCACATTTGAAATTATTAGAGGGTAAACTAAAATAACATCTTTGTTAGGGAAAATAACATCAAAATTATGAAGTAAAATGTCTCAAAATATAATTAAAAACAATATTGTGATATGTTTTAAAGCATACAGATCTTGAGTCAATCTGATTATAATGATAACATGTATAACCAACTAGACAATATATGGGTTTACGCAAAAATACACCAAGATCATAGGCTAAGGTGAAAGGAAAAGACAAATTATTGAACAATAACATGATTACTAAGAGTGAATTAGAACAAGCACATGGTAAAATTCTTATACAAAGAGATACACATGCACCGAGTGTGCATAGTTCATTAAAGGTACATAAACCATGTAACCGTATTACAATAATTATCAATTTGAAGCACCCCAAAACATATTAAATGTCTAAGTTTCTATTCCATAGAACAAAGAAATATTCGTACTATTTGAAACATAAAGAGATGAATTCATTCCATTTGGTTGAGATTATCGACAAATTTGATCTATGTAAAAACGACGGATTGACGAGCATAGATTAAATGTCAAATTACATCAACATACAGTATCCAAAACACTGGTCTATTTTCAGCGTTTCATGCATGAGAATCTCATAATATTCGAAGAAAGTAGGAGACATGTTGTAGAGATGTTTAATACGTGCATATCTTCTGCTTATATTACTTGTTGGCATGGTTTTTATAAGCAAACTAGAAGTTTTACGATTGGATAGCCAAGGTCATTTACAAAAGGAAATATGCTCATGAATTATACAGAGAAAACCTCTTAGATATGACACTCCTAAATCCAAAACGGTATGCATGATTCCTGGATAACGTATTAGTTATTTGGAATTATGGGGAGGAAGAACTGGCAAATTCCTTAAACGTAGCCAATCAAGTTAGCCGACTGAAGTTTACGACTGAAAACTAATCATGTAGTGAATTACCATTTTTAGAAATTCAATTATTTAGGAATAGTAAAACATAAGAATGAGATGATTATAGGTAGAATGGTTATTCACATATTCTTCTTAATTTAAAGTCACCTCATCTCTATAGAATAGAAGCCAGTGTCTTAAATAATGATTGTATCAAAATTTATACAACGTATGCAGTGATATTACTGCTGAATTTTTTGATGATGATATATCGTACATCATAACTAGAGAGATTTACTTAGCTATATGAAGCTAAGTGCACATATTTAAATGATGTGACATCCTTTTTATATTGTACATTTTCCAATATTATTATCTATTTGATGGAACATGTGTGGTTTGAATCCAAATAAAGATAGTCTATTCTATTATATTCTATATAATTATACGAATAGTGGTTGCGTGTGCGGTGATACCAATTTCTATAAACAAGAATGCGATCTTGATATTGTCACTTGACCCTTTATGTACATCTAGTATAAACTAAGAATTGTACAGTGTTGAAAAGGCAATTCATTCATTAGACCGGTTTCGTCCTGATCGAGCCCCGTCTGTGCAAATACTGGGCAGTACGTGACGAGTTCCCAAAAAGGACGAAACCGATGAACTGGATGAATTGCTTTTTTTACGCTGTGCAATCATTAGTTTATATTGACAAATATATTTACATAATGTTCACACGTTCATATCAAGTTAACAAGCTTGAATATAACAATAAATGGGACGGTTGCAGACGATATCAATTTTTGGCTGTAGTTGGTCGACAAGATAGATTAGAGAGTCCATCGAACTCAAAAGTATAAATGACATAATAAATAAAATAGCCGTAAAAATCAATCGGTTTGATTGCAATAAATCACTTAATAATGATAAGAAGCGAAGTTTGCACAAATTAGAATGAGAAACACGTTCAAGTAAAAGAATAACAAAGTTGGATTCTCATCAATTTAAGGATGATAATGCCTGAGGAATTAAAAATCTCTTAATAAATTTCATGATTATTCTACAATTTCATACTTAATTATTTGTTATCTTATTTTATCTATTATCTTAGGTTCTTTATGTAATGTAGCACTTTTTAATAAGACTACGATTTTTACAAAAGGCAATGCTTTATTGCACTTCTACTATAATTAATGGATTGGAAAACTTAGTAAGAGTATTGAGTGCACAAATAAACACTTTGAAAGCGGAGATAAATATAATAAAGTCCCAGCTGGATGACAAACTGATTGAATCCGAATAAAAGATCCAAACAACATAGGTGATGTCAACAGTTACCCAGACTGGTGTAGATAGAAACACATTGGTATGCTATATAATTTCAAATTAACACACAGTAAAGAAGTTGAAATATTTACTCACTGAACAATTTTGTAGCAAACATTTTCGCGTATTCAGTAACATTTTACGCTGATTTAAACGTTGTGATAGAAATCGTTCACAGAATTCTGTTATCGTCCCAATAATTACGTAGTTCTTCTACTAAATTATACACAAATATTTAAATAAAAAATAGTAAAGATAAATTATATTCAAAATTGAGTCATACAGGTAGTATTCGGTTAATGTCATGAATAATTAATTTCAGACTTGTCCTGTAACTGGGATGCCAATGCAATATTATTTCGCACAAAAAGTAATTGAATGAAAATTCATTGTACCCTTCTATGTGCAAAAACAAAAGAAATTTTATCAGACATAAGAACATTTATTTCGTATTGCCTTCTCAAATATCTACTAATGAACATATCTTTATATATAAATTGGAAAGCAAAACAAAATAGAACTATGTGAATATAGAGAGGGTGTGAAAAACGGAAACCAATCAATTGCGTGTGTCAAATCCATTTCAAGCTCAATGGTTGTACGTGCTTCTTCTGCTTGCATAAATCCGGCTGCAATTTGTTTATCCATAAGGCTACGTATGTTTTTGCATTTAGTCATTACTTTGAATGCTACGTAAGGCGAACATACGTGCGATGTTTCGATGATGTTTTGCGCAATAGCAGACGTGTATTCACCATTTGATTTAAAACAGGCGTTTAAGTTGCAATGTTCTCTCATTCGAGTAATTAACCGTCCGGTCGATCGGCCTACGTAAGTTGATCGACAACTTACGCATGTATATTGGTAAATAATATTTGATATCGACATTAACGGCTGTTTCTCTTTGATTGCTGGTAAAGGCAAATGTGTTAACCTAAATAACACTCGTAGTTTGGCTGCATTAAATGTGCGTGTTAATGCTGCTTCAACTTTCTTTTGTGCTATTCGGGAATCTGCATTCCCCGTAAATGGGATGTTTAAGTAGACTGTTTTCTTTTCTGGCCCATAACATTTGTGTTTCTGTTTAATTGCCCTTTTAATAATTGATTCAAATAATTATCCGGGATAGCCATTAGGCATTAAATCGTTAATTGCTTTATTATATTCATTTTCTTTAGAATCTTGACCAACCAACCTCTCAATTCTTGAAAAGCAACCACGAACTGTTGATAATTTATATTGAAATTGCACAAAACTGCTGTAATGCATTTACTGTGCAGACCATGTTGGTTTATGGTAAATTGTTCTGTTTAATTTACCATTAGTTTCTTTCTTTAACAGTACATCAAGGAAAAGCAGACAGTCATCTTTCTCGTGCTCTGACGTGAAACCGATATTCTTATGTGCTTTGTTGAAACTTTGAAGCAATGTTCGTGATTGCGACCTGTTCTTAAGTACAAGAAATATATCATCCACGTACCGTATATATTGAGCACATTTACTTATGTCACTCTTTAATGATGTATTTTCTAGGTGCCCTAGAAAAATCTCAGCCAACACTGGAGATAAGGGGCTTCCCATTGCGACACCATCAGTCTGTTTGTAGATGTTTCCATTAAAACGAAATCGTACGTCTTTCGTGCATAATAAGATAAGCTTGCGTAGAGTTTGACCTGGCACCGGCGATGGTAATATATCGTGTTCTACCGCTTTGACTATAATGTCAATGGTTTCATCAATTGGAACATTTGTAAACAAAGACGTAACATCAAAAGATACCATAATCTTGTTTTTAACATTTATATCTTGAATTTTGTTTACAAACTCAAACGAATCGGCAACCGAATGATTACCTAGTAGTTTACGTAATGGTTCAAGTAAACGAACTAGCCATTTAGCTAGTGCATGAAACGGAGAATTTACCATTGATAAAATTGGCCTCATAGGACAACCTCTTTTGTGTGTTTTTGGTAATCCGTACATTATTGGTGTAGATGATCCAACTGGCTTGAGCTTCTGTGCAGTGGCCTCATCAATAAAACCGGCATCTGTCAAAATCTTAATTTCATTAATTACTTTGCGCTCCACCTTGTCTATTTCATCTGATTTATCGTCTATATAATTTCGGCCCATCGATAGTGCCTCCATTGTTAGCTGATCGATTGGCACTTTTGATAAGTTAAGCACACGCTTATCAAGATCGGTCGGTATTAAATCACACAAAACTCCAGGTTTTACATCTTTTTCCAATTTGTTCAAAATTCTTGCTTTATCTTTCTTCATAACTGTCGGCAAAAACATCAAAAATTTCATTCTTGAATGAAAATATTAATTAGGAAAGGCAATAATAATTGAGTACTAGCACACATTTTAATGGTATTTCTGCTTAAGTAACAGAGCGCGAATGTATACTCTTCGTTGCTATATATAACATAGTTTCTCATAATTAAAAATGGCAATGCTTTTACCAAAATTTGCTTTATTTGTTTTAAATAGAAAAAGCAAATATATGACCAACATGTTAAAATAGAATAAACTAAAAATGCATAATTTTCCGACATGGTAGATCTGAATAGTTTAAATTTAACATTAAACGAAAACTATATCAAGACCGCAACCTTGATTATAATAATAGATTTAACTTAGCCAGTGTTATAACTGTTGCTGTTAAAGCACTAGTAGGGGCATTTCTTACAATTCTATAAAAAATTTGTTTTAAGTTCCTGAAATCAGATTAAAAATCATCGAGATGGGAAATCTTTACATTCCGCATTGATATTATTATCGTGTGACACGCGGCTCCGCGTTAAAACCCAACGATGTTCAATTTTAAGGTCAAATAGTCTAACTATGCTTTACAAAATATTTCTCTTAACTGTGATTTTAGCAAATATCTCTGTTAACTTCAAGCAGTTTTAAATGAGATTTATTTAACTGCAAATTTAATTGTAATTAATAGGGTTTTGTGTAATAGATATGCACACTCACGCACAATACGCAGATAAAATGAGGTGGATCATAGTGCCTCTGTGTCCAAATATTGGATTTATGTACTTAACGTGCATTAACCATATTTTACACGAGTACTAACAGTTCAGTCATGATTATAATCATCCAAACTTCAGGTGTTTCACAATCTTTTATATCCGAATTTCTATATTTCATCATTCAAAACCCTATGCCAAACAGTGGAATTACCTTTTGTTGTGCTTTAATCAGTATGACAGTTTTTACAGGATTTACTATCCCTTCAATTAATCAGTGGCAAGGCTTATCAGCTGTTACACAGCGGCTCCGATGAATTCACAAACCAACGATGTTCGATACAGTGCTCTTAAGGTGAAATAATCTAAATCTGTTCTTATACAATATTTCTCTTAACTGTGACTTTAGGAACAACTCATTAGTTTCAAGCAGTTTTAATCGATATTTCTTGGACTGCAATTTTATTTGTACATTAATAATGTTTTTATTAGAAAAACAGGGCCGCACGCGCGATCCACGAGGATCACGCGGTGGACTGTCGTGATCACGGTGAATTTGTTTCAAAGCTCAGTTGGATTATTCACAATTTTGCCTGTCTTTATCAGTTAACTTCGTGCCATTCCGAATTTCAAGAGAATAATAAGATTCATAATAATGGCCATGAATTCTAAAACCACTAGCAAGCAACGAGACTAAATGTTTGCGAGGTTTTTATCAGTGAAGTCTTTATACGGTTTACATATTCTGTTTTGGTGGTGACTTATATCAATCCCAATCCAGAACAGTTTGTTGTAAGAATAACTACTTGTTGTGCTAAAAACATTTTTCTTTATAAAGCAAAAATCATTTTACTCATGCTCATATTATCCTGTATTTTCAATCGATTTTTGACTGCAGAGGCTCCTTGGAGTCACTACCATAAGGGGGTCTCTTGGATGCCAGGCCCGGAAAATCCATATATGCGGAATGATCATCTATCTTGGAACACTTAAGTTCCTCTGAACTATCTCTTAAGCTACAATCCTTAAGTCCGCTAGCCAACTGCTCTGTATCCTCAGTATTTAATAAACCAGACATGATATTATTAAATTACTTGCAATTTATATATTATATTAAATAAGTAAGCTTACCCGGATACGCTGATATCCACAAATTACTGAACTGGAATGATTGAGACCTTAAAACAAATATTTACGTTAAATACCCAAAGCAAATTTGTGGTTCTTTTTCGCTGATAATTAAAAAGGCAAAATCGACGAGAAGATTACAATGTTTTATTCACAAAGAGTCGGAGATGGAACCACGCAGTGTCCCGCTTAGTGCAATTCAGAAACTCAGATCAAAGACGTTCTCATTTTTCCTTCGACAAGACAAGTCCAAAACTTCGACAATATGAACAAAAGAACTTCCAAAAAATTTTACAATATTTTTCAAAAATTACAATATTGTTTTACGAAACCAGCGATAACATCAAATGTCCAAAAATAAAAATTGATTTATTTTTATATGAGAGGTAAATTGGTGTCCAACAATTAATTTAACCTCTAAATGACTATACTCATTCCAATCCAGACATTTGTGTAAGAATAACTACTTGTGTGCAAAACATTTTTCTTTATAAACATAAATCATTTTACTATGTTCATATTATCATGTATTTTCAATCGTTTGACCAAACTCATTCCAATTCAGACATTTGTGTAAGAATAGTTGCTTGTGTGCAAAACATTTTACTTTATAAACATAAATCATTTTAATTCTTGTCGTCTAGAAGACGGACACTTTAGTTGAACTGTGAATGGTGTTTAAGACACAATTTTATGTTAAAATCTGTTTTTTATTGCCGACCAACACATGGTCAATTTGGACTAACTGTGAATTATATTTCTATTTGCAACATTATATCTAATACATGTATGACACCAAGTTTCGGTTTTCTCACATCAACCATCCGAAAATGATCAGAGACTGATTAGGTGCACGAGTAGTAATAATAGCCACCTTTGATATGTAGGACGGGTATAGAATCACGAACTAGATACCAACCCCGCAAAAAACCCGTACAATTTATTGTGTTTCCTCTCATCATTTTACTTTTTCAATCATTTACATGAATTCATTACGATTCAGACGATTGTGTTTATGGTGATTATTTGTGAAAAAGACATTTAATTGAGTTGACCATAAATTATTTTGTTACCGTCTATTTGGATTAACTGTGAATTGATTCATGCATTGCAACATAACATTCAATAAATGTCTGATAACATGGATGAGTCTTCTTACTTCACCCTTCGGAAAAAGGTCAGGGACTGATCATGGAACGGGTGGTGATAACAGCCACCATGAATATGTAGGAATGGGACAATTTTACGAAATAGACAGCTACCCCGCAAAACCTATTACAATAACTACAAAACCTCCTACAATGGAAAGCAAAATTGTATGATTATAATTATATCTTTGTTCAATAAGAGGTAAAAATTATACGTCAAATTAAATAAGTAGTTACGCAATAGATGCATATATATTGGCTCTCAGAAATAAAGAATACAGAATATAGAAAATGTTAGAATTTTTTCAGCAAAATAAAGCAGAAAATGCAGTCGATTAAGTAGAGCAAATAGGAAAAAAATCAAACCGGCCGTGTCAGTTAAATCAAAACTATTTCAAACTAAAATATTTACAGACATAAGAAGAAAATAACAGGCAGATTTCTGGCTTGCAAATAATATTATGTTTCTCTTTTTACCTTTTTCTCTTCATTACAACTTGCTTTATTTTACCTATTGAAGGTATACATATGTAACTATTTTTCAATACCTCAGACTAAAATACGAAAGAACTACTTTTTGGCATTTAACGAAACATCGTATTTCCTCTGCTCACGATTAATTTTAATCAATATCATTCAAATTGTATATTTTTGATTCTATTCTTGAAAGAATAACACTCAAAATTTGAACCTCATTTGTCAAATATCATATTTTAAACAGTAGATAATTTTAATAAAGAAACTTGTTTTATAAATTCAAGGCTTTTATCCCTGTCTTCATAATAAAATATCAAAGCATAGTGATAATTGAAAAATGAACACGTCAGGCGAACATGTAAATAGATTATACACTTTTGAAATATTACCACAAAATACCATTAGAAATTTACGCATAGCTCAGTAACGATGTTGCTAAATGCATAGTATAAAATTGAGACAAACTCGAAACACTAAATGTAAAATTGACCAAATTTTATATATTTCTAAGTAATTTAACTGAATTTACACATATTATGTCGTTTGTGTAATATACTGACGTATAGTAATGAAAATCACAGTGACGTAAATGATATCTAGTTCACCCAGCCCTAGTTGGGGATTACGAATGTGTGAATTTTGTCTCTTTGCTTCGGCCTGCCTGGTAAAAAATGCTAACAGTGCTGGAGAAAAAACAGTAAGGAAAAGTGAGCCAAAAACGCACAGCAGCTAACATCTCAACCAATTCCAATCAACAGGATATTTTATCAGTTAAATACTGTTTGTTGCGGAGGATATTTTGCTAGATAATGTTTCTTGCAGAAAACTAATATATATGCAGTTGGGTATTATGTTGCGCAAATAGTAAAAAATTACTTCAAATATAATCAGAAAGATAAACTAGAGTCAGCATGCAAAATCTCTTCGTACTTACTGGCGAATCATCAGTAAGAACTTGTAATAACCACTATACATTTGGTTGAGTAATGTTGGACAATTTACACACAATCCACTATACGAACATGTGTACCAGTAGTTGTGGAGTTAACTTATTATAAAGTCTTCGACAATTCGATTTCAAAGGCAACTCACTAGATTTACTACAGATAATTAGCCTGTAAATGTTATCAATACTATGGTTAATTAGTCAATACCTGACACCAACACTATTATTGCTGACTATAAACATGGTAACCGTAAAGTTGTTACTATGTATCGACTAGACACACATAGTGAAGGCACCCTTAACAGACTCGGAGTATATTATATATAATCGCTTTGAAATCGCATTGTCGTAGACTACATGATGTTAACTCCACTACTGCTGGTATACACATTCATATAGGTTATTGTACAATTCTACTTTCTGGACCAAAATATATAGTGAGTATAGTGTGTAATATTTACTCTTACAGATGAGTTGTCAGTGAGCAAGATATTAGATTATACCTTATGTTCATGCTGAATTTTATTTATCCTACTGGTTATATTTGAACTAATTTGTTACTAGGTGGGCAGTACCAAATATATAATTGCAATAACAGGATATTCAATTATTTTAAATAACATAAACACCAATTCTATTATATATTAATTTGTCGGGATAAACTAAGCATTGTACAATATATCAAACTGAATTCATCCAGGTAGCCGGTTTTATCCTTATTGAAATTTGTTCAAGAACTATCCAGAAATTTCGAATCTACGCGATTTGCGTTCGTTGATTTCACAAAGATCCGATTGATCCTCATTTCCAAGTACGAATCGTGTTTATCGTTTTTTGGCTGGGTGCGGATTAGTCCCTTTCTTCCGAAAGTCACAACGTTGTTCATATAAACCACTGAAAATGAGGTATGGTCTAATCTTCGTCGATCAGCAACGTTTAGGTACGATATATCCCGTACTATCCTCAGTCTTCTAATCACACACACAGTAAAATGCTCACAATAGAAGATTTAAGCAAATTTGATTCAAAGTTTTAAGCTTTCATTACGCAACCATTCAAGAAATATTTCCAGAAATTTGACGCGGACACGTTCGTTTCGAAATTTAGGCCTCTATTTATTGCACCAATCTGCCCCAAAAATTATGATGCGATAGTGCCCCGGTTCTGTACGGCAGGATGACGGGTGGTTGATGTCAGTTGGCTCTGTTGCTGGTGAGATGTCGGGCGTCAGCCCATGGTCAGCAAAACTGTCTGGAGGTGAAAGAATCGTCTCTTCGTCGCGTGATAGGTCAATATCGAGGAACTCCGGCTCATTTTGCTATGCAGCTTGAAATTTCTGAGTACTTATAGTTGAAGGACACAGGATAGAGGCACAAAGTTCTTCAGGAGGCTCAGTGAGTTTATGACAACTTTTTCTGACCCTTTGACGTGAGTGACTTCAAATTCATACTCGTGTATTCATGTAAGTTGCGAATTGACACGTTGTGAATACAAATACTCTTTCTTTCCTCTGAGCATTGGGAGAAGAGGACGGTGGTTGGTGTAGATCTGGAAATTTCGGCCATCCAATTAGGTGTGGAATTGTAGGATCGACCTGTAGATAGCTAGTAACACTTTACCTAATGTATCATATCGCGTCTCGCGATGTTGTAGTTTTTGAGAGAAGAACGCGATAGGTCGGTGTACACCATTGATGCACTGTTGAAGTACTGCGCCTGTGGCAACGTCGTATGCGTCTCTAATCAATTCAAAAGGTTGAGACCAATCAGGTGAATGAAGCATGTTCGCTTTGCATGAAGCCCTTTTGGCGTCCTCGTAGGCCTGCATGTCGTCCACGTTGAGCTGAATCAGTTGTGATTTCTTGACAAAACGGCTTTCTGACACGAGATATTTGTTAACAGATGCCATAATCTTGTCAAGGTAGGGTACGAATCGAGAATAGTAGTTCATCTTGCTTGAAAGCCATCGTACGCTCGAACTGTGGTTGGAGGCTGTAGATCTAGAATGGCACGAACTTTGGCGGGAAGAGTTGTCATGACTTTCTCTGAAATTTGATGACCGAGGAATTCAGCAAAGACACATTTCTTACCTTGCAGCCGGAGGCCATAGTACGCTAGACGTGCGAGTAGAATGCCAATATGCTGCATATGTTTGGACATTCATTTGGAGAAAACCAGAATGTCGTCTAAATATAGTATTAAATATTTTAGACCATCTAGTATTTCGTCTATAACGCGTTGAAATGTTTGAGGTGCCTTCTATGACCGAAAGGCATATAATGATATTCGTGTGTGCCACCTCCGGTGAATCTGAGGGCGGTATACGAAATGGAGTCTTTGTCCATAGGTACTTGATAGTAGGATTTCACTAGGTTGAGTTTTGAGTACACAGCATGACCGATAGCAGATCTGAGTAGGTCAGCTGGATTTGGCAAGATGTATGAATCAGACTGTGTGCAAGAATTGAAAATACGATAATCCTTGCACACTCTGAATGTTCCGGATTCACTCTTTGGTACCACTACCACAGGCAACGCAAATGGTGAGCTGGATCTTGCACAGATGCCTTATTAACGTAGCATGTCGAATTTTTGCTCAGCGGCTTTATGCTTATTTGGTGCCAATGGACGTGCTCTGGGAAGATGAGGAAGTAGCTTCGATAAGATGATGCGATGAGCTGTGATAGCACGCTTCCTTTTGAGATATGGCATAACGAAGATAAGTATGAAAATCTCTTTATGTCTCTTTAGAACATCGTCTAGTTTTTGTACATGAAGATCAGGATGAATTAGCTGAATGGACGAGACTGCTTTGGAGCGAGTCGTGTGATTGAGCGCAGATAATAATAATTGATCGTCAGAAGTGCGTATCTCTTGTGTTTTTGGACGTATAGTGAGGTCGAAGTGTTCGAGAAAGTCACGTCCAATGATGTTTCTTGTCGTTTTGGCAATGATGAAAGGATACTTAAAACATCGTTTCGAGTTGGAGAACGAGATTGTGTGTAATCGTACCACAAACGTCGCTATGGTGGAGTCATTGCCGCTGGTAAGACTGCTGGTGTTGACTGGGTGGGTAGATTTGAAATAATTTTGGCGGAGTAAACTGACATCTGATCCATTGTCTATGAGAAAAAATTGTCAGAGTTTGAGTCGTGGGTGAGCAAAGATGTTGATAGTGGCAACTGACGATGATACTGGTTGCAGGCATTTTGGCGTTTGAAGCAGGACTTGACTGGAGACGTTGCTGTAAAGTCAATAGGCTGATTTCGCTCTACCGCGCCCATCTGAACATCGCGTCTGTGCGCGGGAATCTGCAATCATTTCTGAGGCAATAGCGCATGGAATGGCTATAGCTGCGGTGATTCTGGCACCATTACGTCGGTAGCTCTGCAACTGTGGCCCAGCCACTGGACGTCGGCTTTCTAGTGCTGTTTTGGGATGGGGATCGACGCTGGTCGAGCCTGCTCTGGTAGCGTCTATAGTGGACGGCATCGACCAAGGTCGAATCTGGCCTGACGGTGAGGCTCTCTAGCAGGCTGATGAGGTTCTCATTGATGACATTATTTTGGGCAGACGATGATGGATACTGAGGCTCGGACAGGCGTGATGTGATGCAACCTGGCTCTGAGGCAGGTGAGCTGCAGTGGTGTTTCTTCCATCACTTGTCTAGACGTGCCGGCAGCACGTCGTCTTGCACTTCAACAGATTCTCGCAGAAACGTGGCCATTTCTTTGAGTGCCGGAGGAAGTATCTGAATGAATAGTCGCATCAAGATTTCCTTGGGTAGATTGAATTTAGAGGCTTTCAGCTCCATCTCCATAAATAACTCGGAAGGCGTGCGGCTACCTAGGGACATATGGATCATCAATTCTGTAAGCCTATCTTCCCGATCTGGTGTCAGGCGCTGCTTGACGGCGCGTTGCAGGCTCTGCCATGGCTGGAAACATGTTCCCTCAGTATATTGATGCAGGATAACTTTGAGTTCGCGTCTGAAAGACATTAAGATTGTCTACCAAGCTCACGTCTGTTATATTGAACATCTTGGCCAATAAAGTAAAATGGTCGATCCACTCGTCAAGGTAGTCTGGATCGAATTGGCATATATTATACTGGGTCCATGTGTTGGTGCGGCTTGTTACTAGGTTCGCCACCGGGCTTCCCGCATTTCCTGATCTGGACGTCATCTTGTGTGCGTGCGCTGTCGAGTACAGATGGCATTGTTACACCTTCTTCACCCGTCATCCTCTGGCTATCTTCGAGAATTGTGAACTCGATAGGGTGGCTTACAATGTTTGGGAATCAGGATTTGTATTCTTGTGTGTTTTTTCCACTTTACCGGATTCACTTTTTCGTGGCATTCATCCGAAGTGCTTGGGCTAGCGGGAGGACTAGCGCTTGCTTGATATTCTCATAGACTCGAGTTGCTGATTAATTATTTATTGGCGGTGAGCTCGAAGAAACGGGACACCATTTATGTAGGCAGTTTTGTGGTCAGTGTAAGAGGTAAAGCAAGGTAGCTGTTTATTTAGCGATGCTATGTCATTCCTATATATGTCTGGTAGCTGATTTTGAGGGCCTTTCTTATGATCTATCTCATACTCTTTTCCAATGGGTGATGTGAGAAGGCTAAGTCGAATCATCATACGTATATTTTACACAATGTTGCAATGTAAATTAAAATTCACTGTTAGTCAAAATTGACCGTGCTCTAGACGGCAACAAAATAATATATTGTCAACACAAGCTACTATCTAGGCATAAAAGTAAAGTCACAATAAACAAAATAAATAAATCCAGATCGTCTCAGCAGAATAGATAGTTTCGTAAGAAAGATAAAATACACAAAATATATAAATCCAGAATGTCTTGGCAAAATAGTTAGTAATTATGTATGGATAATTGGAGAAAAGGAAATACAAATCCAGAATTTTTTAGCAGAGCAGTTGATAGTCAGGTGTAAAGGGATAAACACAGAAAATTTATAAATCCTGGCTTTGAGCGTTAAATCACATAAGTCTACTGCATATTACCGGCGTATTATTATTAAACAAAGCCCTATTAATTAAAAATGAAATTGCAGTTCAGGAAATCGTAATTAAAACTGCTTGAAACTAACGTAAATTGTTGCTAAAATCACAGTTAAGGATTGTCAAAAACCAGAATTCGTATATGTGATTTTAAGGAAAACCATATCTGATGAATTTTATATTCGTTGGGTTGTAGCGCAGAGTCGCGCGTTGCCATCTTGTAAATAGTTAAGACATAAACTTACTACCGCGATCAATAGATACCCTTACCGGTACACCATATCGCGACACCCAATTATAGAAGAACATAAGCACGACTCCTTGAGTTGTCATGTCCTTCAGGATCGCAACCAAAAACCAACGACTGCTGACTGAAACGATCAACCATTCTATGTAAATATCCCTGGCCAGAAATTTCGGGCATTTCTTCTACATCAATATGTACATTCATGAAACGACCCGCTGGTATACAAATCGTTTTATCTTCGGTTTTATTATGACGCCAAACCTTACAAATGTCATACCGGGCACATGTCCTTATTCAAGCTCTACTGACTTTAGAGACCTCAGGCCATACAAATCTATCAGAGACCAAACTGATAGTTGTCCTAATGGAAGAAAAGCCAAATTCAGGCAGCTGTGGAATTATCTTATACATTAATTCCAACGGTACATAATATCAAGGTTGGCTCCTGGAGATTTCACATAATTACCACTTCTTTGCCAATATGGCTACTAAAGGATCAACAACTTGTGCTTTCATCAATTGCTTGACAAAATCATTAGAAGACGAAACATAGCATACGAGTGACTCCAAACGAATTATATCCTTATCTGATACGTCTGGTCTACTGAGAGTGTATCTTACCACATTGTCTTTTCCCGAGATATGAGTAATGGTAAAATCAAATTATGTGAATCGGATTATTTGTGAATTCACCCGCCGAGAATAATTAAGCTTATTCGTCTTCCCTAGGATACTTATCAACGGTTTATGATCAGTTAGTTGATATCCATCTAGGTAGTACTCAAAATTTAGCACTGCATAATAAACCGCTAGTAATTCCTTTCCAAGCGTGTCCTATCGCTTCTAGCGATCTTGTAGTTTCCGACTATAATATCCTATCGGCTTGACTATACCATTATCCATCTGATTTTACACTTCCCTTTGGCTACATGGGAAGTATTTGGGACCAGCTCAAACGTCTTAGTCCAATCCAAAGGTGTTAATGTGGTAATTTGGCTTTACAGGTCTTTGGCCCTCTCGAACTGCTTTTAATCTTGAAAAAAATTAATAGGTTAGGACTTCTTGGTCGTGCTCCGTTAACGAACTAAATGTCACAAAATTCCAGCTAAACCTGGTATAAAATGTCGATAATAGCTAATCCTCCCCAAAAGCCTACGCAATTGACGTAATGTTCTGGGTTCCGGCACATCTTTGATTGTTTGGTTCTTATCTTCCAAGGGTTTGGTTCCATTATTAGAGATGTAGTGTCAAAGAAATTTAACAATAGAGCAACCAATTCTCCTCTCTTCGGGCTTCACTACCAACCCATAATAGTTCAGCTTAGATAACACTACGTCCAAGTGCTCTCGGTGCCCCTCCCTAGATTGACTATATAGATATATATATATCACCTATATACACTCTATCAAATAAACAGTCTTGAAGAACCTCCTCCGTCAGACGCTGGAATGTTTAACTTGCATTCTTCAGACAAAAGGGCATGCATAAAAATTCATACGATCCTCCCCCAGGAAATCGCACTGCTTTGAGCGGTATAGATTCTGCCTCCATAGTTGCTTAAAAGTACGCTTTCTGCATCATTATCATCATCATGTCTAGACATAAAATAGCCAAAAATGACTACTGTTTCACTGTCATATAACCATAAGGAGTGAAAAAAGTATTTAAATAAAAGCAGAAATAATATTTTAGACAAATTATAAGTGGGATTTATGAGAGAGAGAAAAAGGCAGAGAGAAGGAATATTTATCTACTATGAGTAAGTTTATGAGGATAATTCACAGAAATGAGGCAAAATAAACCTCGCCACAACACTATTATGGCTAAGTTGGTATTTGGGCAAGGCAAAATCAGCAATACAGCTTTCTTGCGGATTTCGCTGTATCACATCATAATTAAACCAAACCTCGCAGCTAACTTTGCCCTACTAAGAAAAGAAAGTTACGAAGATGATTCTAATAGACATATGCAACAAGATCGCTACTGAGCTCGATTCGATGCCATATTGTTAAGGGTTTCTAATTAAGAACTATGATGCGCACGAGGACCTCATCCTGGTAGACGAGAAGGTGACGATGTAAGTGACTTTAATTGTTTTTGCTAAGTCAAAATCTGCCCACATTGTTTCTTACGCCAATCTGGTGCTGGTTGAGAGAACTGAGCTCTACTGGGCACTCGAAATGAGGGCATACGCAAAACGTGACCTAGCCAACGAAGTTGATGAAGCTTTATTTGTTTTTCTAACGAGGAGCACTTATTGGCAGATCCAAAAATACGTCTACGGATGTCAACGTTAGTTATTCGTTGTTGGTAACCAACATGTGCTATACTTCTCAAACAACGATGATCGAATGCCTGTAAGCGTCTCAGATCATCAACTTTAAGAGGCCAAGTTTCACTAGCGTATAGTAAGACTGCGCGTACAGATGCATTGTAAACACGACCTTTAAGGCAAAGTGAAGTATTCGCGTTTCTCCATAAATGACGAAGGTTCGAGAAAGCTACTCTAGCTTTCGCGATCCCTATTCTCACCTCGTCGGACATATTGCCTACGTTATTGATAGAGCTCCCAAGATATGTAAACCTGTCGACTATGTCTAGATCTTCATTCTGCAGTCGCAACGTTGGAGTGATCCTGTAACAGTATCTTACATTTAGAGGGTGCGAATTTCATACCGAAAGACGGAACAACGTCTGTTAATCTATTTAGGGTGGCCTGGGCAGCTTCTCGACTGTCGAATAATAGTACGATATCGTCCGCATAGTCATGATTGACTAGTTTATCACCCGGGAAAACTTCTACTTTAGAATCCAAAATGTGTGGGAGAGTGTTTTTCATAATAGCATTGATTACAAAATTAAACAAAAAATGGAAAACTGCACAACATTGACGAACACCACTGCTGGTTTTAAAGTTATGCGTTAATTCGTTGTAGACTTTAACGCGAGCAGAAATATTTGTGTAGAGAGCTCGCATAATATTATCAAATTTTGTGGTAACAACGCTTTTTAACAAAATATGGAATGAAACACTGCGATCCACCGAATCAAATGCACCCTTGAAGTCTAGAAAGACGGCTATTGTGGGATGATGATGTAAATATATCTGTTCAAGAACTTACATTAAAGTAAAAATATGATCTATAAAACTTCGTCCTGTGCGAAATTCGGCCTGCTCTTCTCTTGTATCTGATTCACGTGAAGTGCTAAGACGACATAGGATAATCGAAGCAAATAACCTGGATACGACCGGAGTCAAGCTTATACCACGATGGTTATCGCACGAATTACGATTGCCTTTTTTGAAGATGGGAATGATGGTCGACTTACTCCAATCAAATGGTCGGTTTCCTCATTCCATTTAATATGAAAATGTTTGGGTAACGTTCCTGAGTTATACCGCCACCATCCTTAAACAATCCTGAAAGCAAATCACCGGGGCCTACGGCTTTGCTGCGTTTAAGAGATAGGATTGTATCGCGCACATCTAACTCGGAGGGTTTTCGAGACTAACATTCCACACTGTTGATGCAGATATGCTTTCGGGAATCGGAACTGACGCAGGTGGCCTAGAAATTGATATTTGAAGTGTTCAGACAACATGTCAAGACGATTTATTTTATCGGTTATTAAATCTTTATTGCTATCATTTATAGTTTCGCTAACTTTTAATTTTCTCGGACCTGTTGCGCGAATAATTTGGAACAAACAGCGACTATTACCTGACGCGAAAGCTACTTCCATTTCTTTACCTACTTTACTTTACTTTACTGCGGCTGACTCCTTTTGGAGGATAAGCCGGCTCCAGTGACATTTCATGGAGTTTCTTGGGAATTTGGTACAGTAAATGGCGACGACGATGGTGGTTATAGCGAGACTTCTGACCTAAAAAGGGCATCTGCAATGAAGTTTTGTTCGCCCTTGACATGGAAGATGTCAAATTGTCATTCGCTTAGACGTGAAAGCTGTCTTTCTACTTTGGCAGGTTACTTGGCGATAGTTAAAGTTGCGTTTCGAAGTGCGCTAACTAATGGTGCATTTCTTTACCCTTTCTGGTCCAAAGGTTTTCAAGATCTGCTTTTAGACTGTGCTTAAGTTGGCGTATTATATTGCGACGGGTATTATTATGAGTCTAACCTGGTGGAATTCGGCGCCTTATTTCGAGTATCTCCATAGATTTTACAGGTTGGAACATATGCAGATACAACGAAGAGGCAATGATGATAACGGCTTTTTGTTTTTATTTTACTAGATGTATTTAAACGTGCTGCACATAATCGACTTTTAAAGGGATGCATTCAATTAAGCAAATCATTCTGTTTATCAATGTATTCTCTATGGAATGTTATATTGAAGAGCTTCAGAAGGTTTGGAAAAAATTGAACATAAATTTCATACCGTGACCCAATTAACACCTTTATAGGCCGCATACCTCGTAAATAGCTATAGGCTACTTGTTAGTAAGGCCACGAAATAACGCGATTAACTTGATAGATGTACCTAGTCTTTATCATTATTTAACGACATAGTTTACGCCTACTTTCTAATAAATATTGTTAGCATTCTTCTTAGCTGTGCGGGCTTCAAAGAAGTTTACTTTCCGCAGTTGAAGTTGGAAATTGCCAAAGCAGGTTCGTCTTTTAAAGAAAGAGCGCGGACACGTAATTGCTAGCTATGGAAGAAGTAGAGATGAGGGCCGACCCCGACTTTACAATTTGCTGATTTAAAGAATCCTTTTAAAAGCATCGGTCAGGAATATGCTCAGAAACAAAAAATAATGGGTAGATAGTAAACGAAAAGTTATGATGAACCTTGCTTGAGTATGCATTTCAGGAAGCCAAGGAGTTTTACCAGTGTTTCTGTATTCAAAACGAACAATAAATCCATCACTTATTCATCGTTCCTAACCGTTTTCTCTTTCAACAAGAGCTGTCGTTTGTAATTCTAATTCGCAATAGAAACCGTAGCAAGAGGGGTTTTGGTACATTGTCAAACAGAAATATTACATAATATAAAAAATACATTTGTTCTTCTTGATTAATCTTCCGACATTCACGATTTGCTTTTGATCGCCAATGCATTAGACAACATCAAAAATTTTTAATGTATTAGGCATGACGTAACTAATGCCAGGTTATTTACGATAGGGCTAGAGTGAAATCATATTTCTTTAATGAAAACTTTTAGTAATTCCTGGTAACTTTCCAGTAGGATCCAGTACTAAGCTTTAGTTCACTATATATTTTGTTAAGTAACGTTTGACAATTATGTTGTACCATCTCCTATGTGCATACGTTAAAACCAGTGGAGTCAGCTAGAAATAAACTCATTCACGGTGCCAATTAAAAACAAACTATGTATGATATGCATCAATGCTGTAATTTGAATCAACATTGCAGAATAAGAGATACGCTAGGTTTGACGGAAAGGGATAAAAATAACGAACATCCTGAACACTGCTACTCTTTCAAAATTTTGAAACTTTTGCTCGATGGTCATTTATTCTCACATTCACCGTAATTTTTATAGCACTGAATTACAGATATCATATTTATATATTCATAGCTGCAAATGTATTTTTTAATCACATCAATAACACAGCGGATAATGGTCATTTATTTCGAGACTAATAAACGTCACTTTACAGTCTTCCATTTACATGCATCCTGGGTATTCATTTGATTATGTTGGTGGCAACAAATCTGACTATGCTTTATTTCTATTTCTTGTTTAAGCTGGTTAGAAAGCGTGTATGTGTATGGGTCTGTGTATGCGCCTGTTTGCAGTAAAAGGTCTTTTTAGCTGTATTGCAAAGTGATTTCTGTGATCTGGTCATTTTTGTATTTATGGATTGAAAAATAACAAACCTTTTGTATTATCGGCTGTTACGTGTATGAATGTTATTTTCCGGAGTGCTGTCTTTCGTTTCGCTTTGTTCCTCAATTTTTTCTGCCCACATGGTTACGCGCACAGAGTGTGCGGATTGCAGTGTTGAATCCTCATATTATTTAGAAACTTCTGACTTCGTATGTGAGGCTGTCTTTCCCTCTTCATTTTGTTTTCAATCCGATCGAATGTATATTGAGTCTAATCAAGGTGGTGTTTCGTCTAGTCTGGATGTTCGCAAATTTTTGTTGGGTTTTTTATTTGTGGCCAGTCGATTAAAAAATCATGTTGATGAAACTTTTAAATATTTAGGTTAGGTGTTTTCTATTTTATAAAAAAGGCTTTATAAATCTATAAAAAATTTCTGATTTTGTTTTGTGTATAATTGAGAAAATTTTCAAATTGATTGGGTGTCCCGTTTTCAATATATGATTGGAAATATCTTATTGATTCTTCGTACGTCCGATATATGTGCTACCGCATATATATTATAATATATATATATATATATATATATGCAAAAAGAATAACAATAATTGATAAACTTTATTTCTACCAATTTTCATTTAAGTGATTCCAAGGTTGAGGGCACACATTCGAGTCCTGTAAGCAGCGAATTCTGGACAGTACCTGATGAATTTTAAGTAAAAAGGAAACCGGCCTACAGAATGAATTGCATTTTCTATATTTTAAAATTCTTAGTTTATACTGGTCAATGTATGTGCATAATGAGACAGGTGTTCATAGCATGATCACCACATTGATTTAAATAATTGTTATTACTGGCTGCGCTATCAATATTCATTTAAACATAAGGGAAGAAATGTTTTTACAGAGAAAAGTATGTTGAAGATACAAATTAGCGAATTGGAGTAAATATTTATAACAAAATATTATAATGTAATATATCTCTACGCACTAAAAATTATACTTGAATCGGTGCTCAATAGGAACATTGCAAATTTAAGGTGGAAGCAAAATTATAGATTGAGTTGACTGATTTAAATGAGGATAAAGACAATGAAGGTAATGCTGAATAAGCGAAGCATAGGATTCTTAATATATTGTAGATCATTATTGCATTCTAAATTGTTACATTGTAACACAGGCCTCGGCCTTAAAACCCAACAATATTCAATTTTGACAAATATAGTGCTATTTAAGGCCAAATAGTCTAACTCTGTTTTTACACAATATTTCTCTTAACTGTGATTTTAGAAACAATCTCTGTTAGTTTCAAGTAGTTTTAATTGAGATTTCTTGAACGGCAAATTTAATTGTAATTAATAGGGTTTTGTTTAATAAATATACACACCCGCGCGCAATACGCATGCAACATATGGTGGATTATAGTGCCTATGTGGATTTATTGACTTTCTTTGCATTAATCTCAGTTTACACTATCAATAACAGTTCAGATATGATTCTACGCATCAGGACATCAGAGTTCAATGGATTATTATAATTAAATCATTCCAGACCTAGCAAACAGTGAAATAATTATTTGTCATGTTTTTTCAAGACTGTTTTTCACGACTTTTATCCATCAATTTTCAGTGACAATATTTACCAATGACTTTAAACTAAATTGCTAATCTGTCTGGATTTATATCATCATACATTTTCAATTATTTACATGTATTAATCACGGTTCAGAAATTTGTGTTCCTGATAATTACTTGTGTATAAGACATTCAATCGTGTTGACAATATATCATTTTGTTGCTATCTAGAGCACGGTCCGTTTTTTAAACTGTGAATTGATTCATGCTTAGCTATACCACTTGCAATAAACGTCTTACTTCACCCTTCGGAAAATGTCAGGGACTGATCATGGAACGGGTGGGGATAACAACCACCATGAAATTGTAGGAAATCATTACTAAATAGACAGCTACCCCGCAAGAGCTATTACTATAACTACAAAACATCCTACAACGTAATAGAATAGATATTACTTTTGGTTTTGTGAGCTAATTTAATTGCTGTTTATGCGTCAAAGTACGCATGCATACTTGCCGACTTCATTTTATGATGATCTTCTAATTTATTTTGCACTTTCAAAGGTACAACATGGTATTAAGAGATTCTATTAACTTCTTATTTATTATAGATCCCATATATTCTGTGACAATGACTCATCGCATAACATTGAGGAATCGAATAGACTTTAAGAGTGCTTAGACAGTGCTGATTTATTGATGGATATAATAGGCTGCTACAGTTATAAATTAGATAATTATTTCAAGTAATTAAAACATAAATAATCTTTCGATGAAATAATCTGAGCGTCAAAAACTATCAAATGTTCCAGAATGAACTATTAGAATTTTAGAAAGTTAATTGGATCGTTCGAATATCATTGTCATTTTATAATGCAAAAATTAATGATTTCGTTAGTTTTATTTTACACTTGTATATTTGTTGATACTGGGCAGAAAAAGATGCATAGATAATTATGTAAATATACATTTAACGAAGTAATATCGTGGAATATAGTTTACTTTACTTTACTTTACTGCGGCTGACTCCTTTTGGAGGATAAGCCGGCTCCAGTTTCATGGAGTTTCTTGGGAATTCGGTACAAGTGGTGTCCCCTCACCACTCGGCTAGAATATAGTTTAATTAGCATAAATAAAAAATGAAAGGATACATTATTAATAATAAATTTGATACTTCAATACTGGTAATTTGCTAAAGATTGGAAAGAATTATATTGATTAAGCTACAGTGTAATAATAGGTTAAGATTCAAAATTCTAGATGAATAAATCTAGAGCAAGGAGATAGTACAATAGATACTACAACAAGATAAAACGCAAAGTTAATTTTTTTTAATGATTTGAAGAAGGTCACAGGTAATTTAATATTTAATTATCAGAACAAAAGGCATATGAACGCGCTACCTGATTTCCAAGGAAACTAGAAACCATCACAATTTCGTGACTGTCAAACATTAGTTAAACAAATTTTAAAAGTAAAATCTATAAATAAAAATATGCATATTGTTATATTGATTGGCATTCTACTTCAATCACCCTAACCCTTTTTGAATATGATCCGATTTTTTAAGCAAAATATTGAATGATTGCACAACATCATGAAGTATTCTAAGAATTATAGCCAAACCGATGAAAAACGTTTGTAGGCTAGGAAATGAAAATGATCATAGGCTAATCTCACATATCCCTTAATTTATGAAGATAATTTATCGATTAGTACTAATTCATCTATAGTCGGCTTAATTTGATTCTTGTAAGCATTGACTTGCGTAAGAACGATATACAGTCGCAAATATTCTTTCAATGTAGAAGTAAGTCATAATTGTATACGAGAAGAATATGGATGTGCTAAGAATTTCTATTGATATCTAAAAAGCATTTGAATCTATACTTTTGACGCTATTATGTATATGAGAATCTCTTTAAATATTGTGCCGTTTACGTTTGGATTACTTAGTTATTATTTATATAATTGAGGCATTGTTATTATTATAAAAAATGATATTCAATCAAAATTGCTAAATCCTATAACTGTAGTATAGAAAAGATCTGACATGTTGTCGATTTTATTGATAGATATATTTGTGAATCTGTTCCTCAACGGTCCAATATTAAAATTTGATAATAATTTAAAATTGTTCGTCTCAACTGATAGGGTTTTAAAGAATAAACTAATGGTAGATATTTTTGTCAGATTAAACGTTAAATAAATAAATAATTAATTAAATAACTATTTATTTTCACGATTTTGTTATTAATTATCTATATGACATCGAATTCAACCAAAGTCAAAGATCTAGGCGGGATTATTCAGTTTACATTCTCTGATGCATGATGTATCGAAAGAATATTTAACGGCGATAAGGAAAGTTTTCACTAATGAATAGAAAACAACTTTGGAAAGATACATAACTACAAATGGCTATTATTTGGATTAGGCAGATATTTCAATACGTAGTCCAAACTGGTATTTCATTGAAAATGGTTTACCAAGCAGGCTATAAGCTATAGAATATATTTAGTGAAATATATTGGTCCTGCTGCCTGCACCACGTATGAAAGCGGCCTACAGCTCGTATTACTTCAATCTTTGTGTTTTTTAAGTCTTAGTTAACATTTAAACGCAATCCATATTAACTTGTGGACGGGAACCTATATGAATTCGACAAATAAAAATTATGGCTCAGGAATCAGTTCTGTACTATCGTCGATCACTCTTGCTCTGACGATAAGATTTGCAGGGAAACATTTAAATTTTTTAAATATAAACTGTGCAACGAATTTACAAAAATTCTTATAGAAAGGCTACCTAATAAGATGTCTCTTTAATGAAAAATTGTGCTATCCTAATAATCTCTGGAATTTTGAATATGACAGTACATTTAGTGTGAATAAATAAACGTTCAGCATAGCATACATATAAAACATCTTTATATTTAAAATGTTATATCAAATATACAGTATTTTCTTCTATTGAAAATAATACAGTACAATGCATCTGTGTGATCATAAAATATTCCGCGTTACAACCCAAAAAAATGAATTTTGACAAATATGGTATTTCTTAAGGTCACATATGCTATTTCTGGTTTTACGTATTTATCTGCTTGACTGTAATCGACAATTTCAAGCAGTTTTAATTGAGATTTCTTGAACTGAAAATTTATTTGTAATCAATAGGGTTTTTTTTAATAATAATATACACCTGTAGCGACTCAAAGTAATTCGCCGACATATTGCGTAAATTAAATTCAATTCAATTTACGCTGCACCAATGAGAAAAAAAGCGAAATTTGCCATTAACTAATGGTTTGCAAATAGCGAATCACGGCTATTTAAGCACGGTGAATTTACCATGCAAGTCAGTTGTCGCGTTTGCCTTCTTCTGTGCGTTTCTCCAAAGTGCTGTCTGCTATCGTCATATACGCTGATATTTGGGCTTGCTTCACAAACATTGGCAATTTCAGTCACGCAAATCTTGTTGCTGTACAACTAGAGAGACAAGCTCGTTACTGCAGAACTTCAACGGGTTTACTAGCTGGATTTCAACGCCACAACAGAAGAAACCAAAACCCAAGTCAGCCAGAGTTGGTCTCAAATGACTTGGAGTACTTTTGGACACTGCTACATTAACTGACTTTCTCGGCATTTGCCAGAGAACGCAAGACCGGCCCTGTTAAGGGCATCTCAACAGTACTAACTCAGTCTTTCTGGCACTCAAACTAACTTTGTAACGTCGTACGGCATTTACTTGAAGCCGGGGCGTTTACAAAATTGGCGACCGCGCCAGGATCCTGAGTACTGTACTGTTTATTTCAGTCATCGGAAAACTTTTGGTATAAATAAAATCGACTGTTTCTTTTTCATTCTTTGGGGATTAAATAAACATTTGCGTATACGTTTTTAATCTGGTTGTTAATCTCTCTAAGGTCGTGGTCTTCTGGGGAATTTTCCTGGGTATATATTTTTTGCTACATACAAAACTGTACATCTTGGTGATCTGTGAAAGAACATTGACTGTACCAATGAGTGGAACTGATGTGCTCGACAAATTCAACTGCAGAACATTCTGTTTCAACTGTGGAAGATGTAATTTCTATTTTGCTTATAAATTTATGCTTTTAAGATCCCGTATGATTATTAGAATGTCAGGTCCCAATTTAGATATTGATGTTCCTGTTTCGGATGGAGATAGCTAACTATTCTTTATACGCGTAGACTTCGCTTTCTCTCCGATTCTAGATTATGGCAGTCATCAAAATCTGTCAAAGGTTTCTGCCAAACTACCTTCTGAATTGCAGCAGCGGATTTATCTGAGGCTTGAGGCCATTAGGAAGATACCCAATCCCATTTTGGGCCTGCAAAATAAAGTAGAATCCTTGATGGGTCCCATAGACACCGAACAAATAATAAATTAATACGCGCAGTTAGAAATACCAAATCTTGGCCCCATCGAGTTTTTGATAGAGTTACGGAAACGTTGGAGTAAAACCGATATTTATAACTATGAGGTTAAGGATGATTTTATTAACAACCTTCCACAATCACTAAAATTATTCGCCAGACAGCTCCCCAACACTTTCTCTATAGATGACTTATCTGAGAGATATGAGTTAGAATTGAGAGGTTTGCAACCTAAGTTGAATTCGTCATGTTTTTGTCCGCCCCCACAGAATGATAGGCTCTCCTCTTTAGAGAGGACAGTAGCGAACATGGCTAAAGTTCTAGAAGGATTGGCCATAGCGAAATCTGAGCTAAATCAGGTGAATTCTCGACCAAATTTGTTCAAAGCACATCAAGATCCCCACAATCCTTTAACAGGTATGCCCCAAAGAACTGGTGCTAAAATCACCAGAAGTTTTTTAATTCATGTCAAGTCTGTCTCTGTCGTTCCTAAGAATTTCCGAATGAATGTCAAGTTCCACATCTGACGGGAAAGACAACAGAAAACAGGCGCAGTGGTGCAAAATGATCGGGAAATCTATGGCGCAGAAAGTAGAAGACCGTACTTTCTGCGCATCAACGGCATCAACGGCGCCACAAGGACGAAATCACTTACAATGCCACATTCCTAACGACTCTTTTCGTCCACGCCGAATTTGCCGCATAGATAGCCAAATGGACAATGCCAGTCGCAATCACTAGCCTACTTGTATGATTGGCCCGGCCAAACAACCCAACGAAATTCTGCAGCTTCTTGATTTTAGAACTGGCGAAGAATTCATCGTAGACACAGGTGCAGCAGTCTCAGATCTCAAGGTTGATTCAATGGCCGAGATGTCGCTAGGCGTTCTACTCGTAACAGCTACAAGCGAGCTCATAGCTACTTATAGCTGTCGGTATTGCACACTCAATATAGGTTTACAGCTTGAATTTACTCACAACTTAATCATTGCCAAGGTCTCACACAATATAATAGGCCTTTATTTCCTTTTGAAACTTCGGCTCATTGTTGATCTTACCAATCAAAAGATCATCGACCCCTTCACCGGACTTGAGCGAAGTTCTTGGACACTTGCCTCCGAGCGTTTGGAGTTACAGGTCATTCAGCCAACCCCAGTGCATCATTGAGCAGAGATATCTGCCGCTCTTAAAGATCACAAGTCACTTTTCGACGCACCATATCGTCACAGAAGGACAACCTATAACACACAAGAAGCGACCACTGGCACCTGCTAAACTGAAAGCGGCCCAACAGGAATTTTCAAGGCTTTAGGAAGAGGGAATCATCAGACAATCGACAAGTTCATGAGCGTCACCACTGCACATAGTCTCCAAATCAAACGGATCGTACAGAGCCTGTAAAGATTACCGCAATTTAAGTTCAGTGACAAAATCTGATGCACATCCTATTCCCAATATTAACACTTTACTTGAAAAACTCAACGGCAGCATTCTCTTCTCAGTGATTGACCTCAGACAAGCCTACCATCACATCCCGGTAGCACCAGATGATATTGAAAAGACTACAGTCATCACTACATTTGGCAATTTGGAATATTTTTACATACCTCTTGGACAGAAATTTCAAAGATTCATGGACAACATACTTAGCGACGACGCCGCCAATTGTATGTCATATCTTGATGACATAATTGCATTCAGTCAAGACTTAGAATCTCATGCCACGCATCTGCGAAATATCCTCTCAGGCGTATCCAACCATGGACTCAAGATCAATTGTGACAAGACGCAGATTGCAACTACATCCGTGGACTTCTTAGGGCATCGTATCACACCACAAGATATTCAACCTTTGCCCTCAAATGCGAATTCAATCAGGAATATCAAGTCAGCGAAGAATGTTAGTGAATTGCAGAAAATTCTGGGAGTACTAAACTTCTATCGCAAGTTTCTATCAGGCCTTTCAAGACAACTTCATCCTTTGTGCAAGCACCCGCGAAATAGAAAATGACAGCAAAAATTCCATCATTACTTGGTTATCCGAAGACGAGGAATTACTTCGAGTCGCCATCAACTCGTTAGCAAATGTCACAATACTAACGCATCCAGATTTTCAACAACCATTTCTACTCACGACAGATGCTTTCGAATTCGCTGTTGTAGCCACTTTGGAACAAGAGATCGACGGAGTTCGGAAGCCTATCAGTTTCTACTTGCGTACTCTCCTACCAGTTGAAACGAGATTCGACACTTTCAGTCGAGAACTCCTCGCAATCCACGACGCAGTGCGCCAGATCATGCACCATTAGTTAGCGCACTTCGAAACGCAACTTTAACTATCGCCAAGTAACCTGCCAAAGTAGAAAGACAGCTTTCACGTCTAAGCGAATGACAATTTGACATCTTCCATGTCAAGGGCGAACAAAACTTCATTGCAGATGCCCTTTTTAGGTCAGAAGTCTCGCTATAACCACCATCGTCGTCGCCATTTACTGTAAACTCCGTGACACTTAGTGAACCTGCACTAACGCCATGCCTTCTGCGAACGGAACAGCGTGGTGACATTCACATTCCAAGATCAGTAGCACGTCACTCAACCAAGTTCGTATGCCGTCTCTGGGAAGGCTTACCAAATGTTAACTTCACGGGTACCAATCACAACAAGCCAGTTCTGCCGACCAGCCTTCAGAGAAACGTTTTAGACCTTAATTACTCAATTTCTCACCTAGGAAGCCAAGCGACTGTCCGACTTCTCACAGATCGTTTCTGGGGTCACAGACTTAGGCAGAACGCTAAACGATGTGTCTTCGAGTGTGCCATTTTCCAGAAAAACAAGACCACACGACACATTCGTTCTAAGTTGCAACATTTCCGAACTACTTCTCGCCTAGCCATCGTCCACATCGACATAGTTCATCTGACAAAGGTTCAAGGTTTCAGCTACCTTCTAACTATGATTGATAGATTTACACGATGGCCTGCGGCATTACCTCTTGGCACCATTTCTGCAGACGAAGTAACTAACGGTTTTATCTCTGCATGGATATCCAATTATGGTGTTCCCAATGAGGTCATCACTGACAGAGGCACTTGCTTCTCATCGGATCGTTTCAAAACCACCTTGCGGTTCATGGGATGCACCTTACGCCAGACGACTGCCTACCATCCCCAATCTAACGGTATGGTAGAGAGAATGCATAGGGAACTCAAAGCTGCTTTAGCATCCTCGTCCATTAATGGCAACTGGGTCGATGCACTACCTTTAGTTCTGCTTGCCATGCGTTCCCGCACTCGTGAATCCATTAAAACGTCTGCGTCACAACTCTTGTATGGCATGGATCTACGCCTGCCTAGTCAGCTCCCACGTCTACTACCCGCACAGGATGACCCACAAGACGAAGCTACCCGCCTCCGACTTCATTTCGGTAACATGTCTGAACAGCAGCCGAGACATACGCCTCGTCCAGTCTTCGTTCACCCGCAGCTCCACAGCTGCAAGAGAGTACTCGTTCGCAACGACACTGCTGTTGCACCACTACAACCAAAGTATCGCGGTCCTTACCCGATTTTGCTCAGACAACGCAAATACTTCATTATCATGCAAGGCGCGACACCGACATCAGTAAGCATAGACAGGTTGAAACCGTTTATCGAACCGCTTGATCCTGAGAGCATTCAACCTTCTACACACGTCTCAGGCTCCATCTGCCTACAATCTCAACCTAGCAATAGCTTGCTTTGCATAACGCGTAATTGATATTTTTTTAACATTAATTTTTCGTTATTCTACGTATCAAAATTTTTAACTTTACGCGCACCACTTGCGCCCTATGTCACGCAACGTGACCTATGAATCCACATGATTCATTTTATTTTTCTCACACTCACTTGTCTCACGTGGTATAACCAGCTGTTCTTAGCTAACAATTGTGTAGCATTTTGAACAGTTCTTTGGTATTATGCCATCTCTGAGGCAATGTTCGTGTACATATTTTTTTATGCAGTTACCTTTGATTTTCATGTATATATTTTTACATTATAATGTATGGCTCACACCTGAGCTCACACTGCCTATTTTGGTATGACCAGCTACTTAGAGCTAACGCTTTCGTGTAGCAACACTAAGTAGTTATCAGCTTCATATCATGGTACAGGCCACTTTCAATGCATATCTCAACTTCATCAGTTGCACAGAGACCACTCTACAAATATCATGACCACAACGTCGAGCACACACTAGCTCCTTTGGTCGTATACAAACACATTGACGGTGATCCAGCCTGCCCAGGTTTTAACTTAAACCTGGCAACTTCAGTGGCGATCTACCTCGAAATCCTCACGCTGCGGTTCCCAAATCTTACACTGCTCTATTTTGCCTCACGCGGTATGACCGGCCACTAGAGCTGACAATTTGTTTAGCAATACCTAGAGGTTACTTGGCATCATATCATTGTTGAAGCAACCAACAAGCTTTCTTCAGCCCAGCATTTATGGTCCAAATTTTTTTTATATATCTATAGGCAGAATAATAACCAGTTGCTTAACTTGATTCCAACTCTGCCACGCATATCTTATCTAGCCTCGCCAAGAGGAATTTTTTTCTTTTTTTTCACAGAGGAAAGTGATGTAACGACACAAAGCAATTCGCCGACATATTGCGTAAATTAAATTCAATTCAATTTACGCTGCACCTATGAAAAAAAAAAGAAATTTGCCGTTAACCAATGGTGTGCAAGAAGCCAATCAAGGCTTTTCAAGTACGGCGAATTTACCATGCAAATCAGTTGTCGCGTTTGCCTTCTGTTGTGCGTTTTTCCGAGGTGCTGTCTGCAATCGTCACATACGCTAACTTTTGGGCTTGCTTCACACAAATTGTTAATTTACGTAGCACCAATCTTGTTGCTGTACAACTGGAGAGACGAGCCAGTTACTGCAGATTTTCAACTAGTTTACTCAGCGGGATTTCAAGGCCACAACCGAAGGAACCAAAACCCAAGTCAACCAGAGCTGATCTCAAGTGTCTAGGAGTACTTCTGGACACTGCTACACTAACTGACCTTCTCGGTATTTGCCAGAAAACGCAAGACCGGCCCTGTTAAGCCCCACCAACAGTACTAACTCAGCCTTTCTGGCACTCAAACTAACTTTGTAACGTCGTACGACATTTAATTGAAGTGGGGCGTTTACACACCCACGCGCAAGACGCCGGTTACATGCAGTGGATTTATGTGACATGACGCTCAAAGCCAGGATTTATATATTTTATTTCTGTTTAGGCATTCTGGATTTACATCTTTTCTTTGTCAATCATTTAATAAATTTATTACTGATTCAGCCAAGACATTCCGGATTTATATATTTTGCACAAATTCTCACTCACACGAAAATATCAATTCTGCCGAGACATTCTGGATTTATATATTGTGTGTATTGTGAATAATTTTATACCAGACAGTAACTTGTGTTGACAATATATTATTTTGTTGCCGTCTATAGCACGGTCAATTTTGACTAACAGTGAATTTTAATTTACAATGCAAAATTTTGTACAATATAATATGATGATTCGACTTGGCCTTCTCACATCATCCATTTGAAAAGAGTCTCAGACAGATCATAATCACGGCTCTCGGCATCAGCCACAAGGCATATGTAGGAATGGGATAGCATCACTAAATAGACAGCTACTGCGCAAAACCTCTTACAATAACCTCAAAACCTCCTACAATTTTTGGGCATCCATGTATTTTTCGAATGACTTATTAATTTAGGTTAAATTGCACATTTATATCTTATTTAATTTAATATTCCATTTATGAATTACACGACTTTTTCAGAATTCCACGTCTTAAAGTATATATTTATCTGATCTAATTCCCTCTCTTCATGTTTATATTTTTCTTTATAAAATAATGGTTTGAATCCAAATTAATAGTTCGAATAATAATAATAATAATAATGGTCAATAATATCAATAATACTAATAATAATAATAATAATAATAATAATAATATTAATAATAATAATGATGATAATAATAATAATGGTGATGATGGGGGTCAATATCTCTTTTGAAATGCGAGCTTAAATAAAATTCATTGTACCCTTCCTTATGTGCAAAAACAAAAAGAAATTTTATCAGATATAAGAAAATTTTCTTTCTCATGGTCTTCTCAAATATCTACTCATGAACATATCTTTATATATAAATTGGAAAGCAAAACAAGATAGAAATATGTGAACAAAGAGAGTGTGAAAAATAGAAACCAATCAAATTGCGTGCGTCACATCCAGTTCAAGCTCAATGCTTGTACGTGCTTCTTCTGCTTACATAAATCCGGCTGCAATTTGTTTATCCATAAGGCTTCGTATGTGGCTAGCTCCCTTTTGTTTTTGCATTTAGTAATTACTTTGAATGCTACGTCTGGAGAACATACGTGCGATGTTTCGATGATGTGTTGCGCAATAGCAGACGTGTATTCACCATTTGATTTAAAACAGGCGTTCAAGTTGCAATGTTCTCTCATTCGAGTAATTAACCGTCTGGTCGATCGGCCTACGTAAGTTGATCGACAACTTGCGCATGTATATTGGTAAATAATATTTGATATCGACATTAACGGCTGTTTCTCTTTGATTGCTGGTAAAGGCAAGTGTGTTACCCTAAATAACACTCGTAGTTTGGCTGCATTAAATGTGCGTGTCAATGCTGCTTCAACTTTCTTTTGTGCCATTCGGGAAACTGCATCCCCCTTAAATGGGATGTTTAGGTAGACGGTTTTCTTTTCTGGCCCATAGTACGTCTGTTTCTGGTTAACTCCCCTTTTAATAATTGATTCAATTAATTGTCTGGGATAGCCATTAGACATTAAATCGTTAATTGCTTTATTATATTCATTTTCTTTAGAATCTTGACTAACCAACCTGTCAATTCTTGAAAAGCAACCACGAACTGTTGATAATTTATATTGAAATGGCACAAAACTGCTGTAATGCAAATACTGTGCAGACCATGTTGGTTTATGGTAAATTGTTCTGTTTAATTTACCATTAGTTTCTTTCTTTAATAGTACATCTAGGAAAGGCAGACAGTCATCTTTCTCGTGCTCTGACGTGAAGCCGATATTCTTATGTGCTTTGTTGAAACTTTGAAGCAATGTTCGTGATTGCGACCTGTTCTTAAGTACAAGAAATATATCATCCACGTACCGTATATATTGAGCACATTTACTTATGTCACTCTTTAATGATGTATTTTCTAGGTGCCCTAGAAAAATCTCAGCCAACACTGGAGATAAGGGGCTTCCCATTGCGACACCATCAGTCTGTTTGTAGATGTTTCCATTAAAACGAAATCGTACGTCTTTCGTGTATAATAAGATAAGCTTGCGTAGAGTTTGACCCGGCACCGGCAATGGTAATATATCGTGTTCTACCGCTTTGACTATAATGTCAATGGTTTCATCAATTGGAACATTTGTAAACAAAGACGTAACATCAAAAGATACCATAATCTTGTTTTTAACATTTATATCTTGAATTTTGTTTACAAACTCAAACGAATCGGCAACCGAATGATTACCTAGTAGTTTACGTAATGGTTCAAGTAAACGAACTAGCCATTTAGCTAGTGCATGAAACCGAGAATTTACCATTGATAAAATTGGCCTCATAGGACAACCTCTTTTGTGTGTTTTGGTAATCCGTACATTATTGGTGTAGATGATCCAACTGGCTTGAGCTTCTGTGCAGTGGCCTCATCAATAAAACCGGCATCTGTCAAAATCTTAATTTCATTTATTACTTTGCGCTCCACCTTGTCTATTTCATCTGATTTATCGTCTAGACGTGTGAATTTTGTATTGTCATTTAACACGTTTTCCATCTTTTGTACGTATTCAGATTTGTCCATTATAACTGCGCTCTTTCCTTTATCAGCGCGTAGTATTTTGATGTCTGCATTTCTGCTGATATTTCTAAGTGCATTTAGATGCTGCTTTGTCAACGCATGCTGCTCTGCGCATTTAGACGATTTCAGGTGTGAAGCCTGATCAACTAGTGTAGCCTTGAACCAATTTTTATAATCAATACTGGTAGGCTCCAAGTCAGCTGTTTGTTCAAATAACAATTCAAATGCTGCCTCAAAATCAACATCGCATTTATTAGAAGGATGTATTCCATAATTTCGGCCCATCGATAGTGCCTCCATTGTTAGCTGATCGATTGGCACTTTTGATAAGTTAAGCACACGCTTATCAAGATTGGTCGGTATTAAATCAAACAAAACTCCAGGTTTTACATCTTTTTCCAATTTGTTCAAAATTCTTGCTTTATCTTTCTTCATAACTGTCGGTAAAAACATTAAAAATTTCATTCTTGCAAAAAGACTTAGTTCATCTAATACACAAGATACACACCCAATTCTTGCCTGTAGCACTGCTTCATTTTCCTTCAACTGCTCAATTTTATATACGCCAACCTTGTAAGATTTCTTCGGTTGACTCGTAGTTTTGACTTTCGTAAACTGCGTACCAAATCACCTGGGAACCGTATTTTTTTAATACACTGATAATAATAGGAGAAGACCATGAGAAAGAAAATGTTCTTATATCTGATAAAATTTCTTTTTGTTTTTGCACAAAAGAAGGGTACAATGAATTTTATTAAAGCTCGCATTTCAAAAGAATCTTTCAGAAAACTAGATGAACTAGTGACGTTAAAGTGTAGAGCGTAAAGAACGCAATTGTGGTTAAAACATTATTATCAGTGTATTAAACAATTACGGTTCCCTTTTTTTTTTTTTTTTTTTTTTTTTTTTTTTTTTTTTTTTTTTTTTTTTTTTTTTTTTTTTTTTTTTTTTTTTTTTTTTTTTTTTTTTTTTTTTTTTTTTATAGTGCCTCCATTTTTAGCTGATCGATTGGCACTTTTGATAAGTTAAGCACACGCTTATCAAGATTAGTCGGTATTAAATCACACAAAACTCCAGGTTTTAAATCTTTCTCCAATTTATTCAAAATTCTAGCTTTATCTTTCCTCATAAATGTCGGCAAAAACATCTGAAATTTCATTCTTGCAAAACGACTTAGTGCATCTATTACACAAGATAAGGATAAAATTTCTTTTTGTTTTTGCATTTAGGAAGGGTACAATGAATTTTATTAAATCTCGCATTTCAAAAGAAATATACTTTTATAATATTTTTGGCCAAATTTAATTTTCGACTCATTTGGTGAATACACATGTAGATTCTAAGAGTGCAATACATTTTTGCAGATATTCTTTTTTAAACAGACAAAAAGCGCATATCAATATATGCATAGAAATTTTGTGTTTTTAAGTTTAAAAAAATATTCAAAGTTAATTCTGCGGAAGGTTGCAAACATTCAGTGCAAAACTAAGAAAACCTCAGTACAACTTTTCTTTAAAACTCGTTTTACTGCAAACATTTAGCGCGAAAATAGCAGTTTTACAGAAATACAAAAAAATCATTTTTGCATCATGTCGAGCACCACGTTAGGCAACAACAAAAGTGGCTTTCACAGACGAGAAAAAATATGTTTACAAATGTACAAAAATTTAGATTTTTAATTAAAAGGTTTATAAATAGTCAACGCCGGCTTTTATGCACTTTATCGATGACATGAATTTCTGCTGATCTACTTGACGAAAGTCAACCGAGCGTAAAATTATATAAAATGCGCAAATGTAAGTAGAACAGCGAAATATTTCATATCGGGATGGATAATTTAATTATAAAGCACAAATATAATACACCGTTGAAAATAACAATTTTCTTTTTGACAGATCTCAACTCGACTTTATTTTATCAGATCATTTATATAGTAGAATTTTTCGAAAACTAAGGTGAAAGATTTGGAATAATTACGTACAATATAGAACAACAAACAAGAAAAATAAAATTAACACGGAGGACACGCGCAAGCACACACACACACATACACAAACAATTCACGAGGTTATATTTAACTAATTTAAGAACGTTGCTTGTTTATTTAGTTGAGGATTAAGGATACTGTGTGCAACAGCCTCCGGTGTGCGTAGTTCTATTTAATTTTCGTCTTGATGAAGACTTGGAAATCCGCCTAATTTGAACTTTGATTTTGGTAACCTTGGTTTTAACTACTGCGGAAGCTTTCTCCACCGTGCCAGCTCTGTTTAGCTGAAAAAGCTAATGAATTCGATGATTTTGTTATTTCTTAGTCAGGGCAAAATTACGCGCTGAACAACTGTGAAATTTGCATAACTAAACAACGTTGGACTATTAGACAACATGGATTTTTTCCTTCACATTTCTGTTAAAGAGGTGTTTTGTTATATAAACAAACATTGATGGAGTATTGGGCATTTGAAAACTGTTTGTTATAATTATTCTTTACGAAATTATATGCATTCATGCATGATTTATTTCTCAGTTCAAATTTCACATGCATAAAAGTGGCTGAACTGAATATAAACATGATATTAAGTGCCTAGGGGTGCTATTCCGAAGTGGAGATATCAACCATTATATTTCTTTTAAAGGCGATACACCGAGGCTTGTGAATTCAAATTTTTTGATTTGCGATCTATAAAAAATTATCAATTTCCTCGAAGAATTTAAAAACTATGTCGTTCAACTTCGACAGATGCAACTAAGGTAATGCAAAGACGTCTAATAAAGAGTGAAATAGCAACTAAAACCCGCTAAATGGCAATGTGGACAAACAGTTCTCAGCGTACGAATCTCGTATCAGAATTTTTGATTTACACGAGTCTTTACTATTTAAGGGTGAAGGTAATCGAATGTCGTCGGCAGAGAAAATAAGGAGCAACATAAAATTTCTTTGATATTATTTTATCCTCAAATTTATTTCCAGAGAACCCTAATGCACTAACTTCCAATTATATTGGCTTGACCCTATCAGAAAAACAAAAAGAAGTCTTATCGCTTGTACCAAAATTCTGTATATTGCCAAGCGAGAATAATTAGAAGACAAGGATAAAAGAAAGCCTCGCTGAAGTCTATATGACAATGCCAAATAAGGAATTTCACAAAAAATCAAATTTTCTCTCCATTTAAAGCTGAACTACGTCTTGCCTATGAGCATTTTAGATTGAGACACAACCGGTAAAAAGTGATAAAGAAGAAGTTCAGATAACGGTTCAAATTTATTTTGACAAATTAGCAAAATTAGATTAATGAAGCCAGACAGAGGAGCGTCTGTTTTTCGTAAGAATACCAATGACTACATAAATCAATTAAGCAATTCTTTAAATCAAGTATGCAAACATGAAGCAAACAAGAATCCCATTGTTTTTAATCGATCACCGAAAAACATGACAAAACTACCATCAGTCACACGTACTGACACCTTTCGATTTTCCATGATCATCATCAGAGTACAATGGCAAACTGACTAGCGAGGAACAAATACAATACATATATATGGACGGCAAAATTAAATACGCGGTTCTCACCTGTCAAATAATGCCAAGTAAATAACAGTATATCAGAAACTACCGTGAATTCAATATGGTAAGCGATTAAAAAGGCGTTGGAATCAATTAAACCATAACGCGACTATGCGAATTTAAATGAAATCGACAACATAATACGTCTTCTGAAACAAGTAAATAACAGTCGCCACATTTGCGACCAGATCGCAAATCATATCAAAGTACAACAAAATAGTTGGAGCCGGCAACTTTCCTCCATTAAGAACAAAAATGCCAATGATCAACACTCGACAGAAAAAATGGCTTCGAGAACTAAAAGTAATCCTGTAACCAATACAAAACGAAATATCAAAAAAGTGCGCTGACAAAAATTTTTACTAGGTTAATAAATTAAAATCGCGCAATATTAAGAATAAATTAATGATATTGTTTGATGTCGGATTTCATTTTACATGCGCCTCTCTTGATAAGCCTATTGAGTTCCTCTAAATTTTCGTAAATAGCAACAACTCATCATTCTCCATATACTCAAGTCATCTAAAACTTATCAATATATGCACCAAAGGTGTTCAATTCAATTTTAATGGTCAATATTTCATACAAGCCGATGGAAAATTAAATCGGAATTCTACAAACTGATGTCTGCATTTCCAAACCAGAAAAATCAAAGGTATATTCACATATTCAATAGTATAGCAATACATATGTTGATGACACATTTATGATAATAGGATATGGCACCGAAACATAGGACATAATTAAGATTTTGCGTATTAGTTTTTGAATTTTTATTGAAACACGAAGATGGTACTGAAAAAATCACAAGATAACGAAAGCAGACATTGACTGGAATGTACATTCATTACCACTGCGCTGCCTCAATTTCCTATAAGAGAAATATAATAACATATTAATTATCAGAATAGAGAATATTTGTTCCAGTGAATTGGAATGCCAAGAACTGATGGTGCTAAAAAGACTTCATTAGAAAACTGGTACACCGAACAGGATTTTAATACACACATGGATCGCAAACAAAAACTAAAAGGTAATGAAGTCACACCCAACCCAAAGATAATATACGGCAGTCTACCTTATAAATTAGATGCATCATCCGAAATATTTACTCCAATAATAAAAAAAGACTGTATCTTCTCGAATGTTCAATACAAAATGGATGATGGTTCATACAACAGTAGGCCTGTGAAATACAAATGTAATGGATACGCTTCCTGCAATCGAACAATCCAACAATATTTATTTATACAAATTTCATAAGTGCTCGGCGCTCCATATAGCTCGGCCTAGGCAATAATAAACGAAGCGAATTCAAGAGCATTTTTGATTAAACAGTGCTGGCAGGGAGGTGAAAGTTTTCGCAATATCTGAGCACAACTTTTATTAAAATCATTGTAAAGATCAGGCAAATTTCCAGGTATTCCGCAAAATATAAACAAAATTGATTTACGCAAAACGAAAGCTATTAAACGCAACTAAATAAACAACCAACTTTCGCGCATTAGATAAATATAAACTGATGAATTGTTTGTGTGTATGTTTTACACTACTTGTTTGTTGTTGTACATTGAATGTGTTTTCTCCCACTTTATCTTTCCTAATTAAAAAAAACATTTACTACTTAAAGTACCATAAAATAGAGTCAAATTGAGTTCTAACGTAAAGGAAATTTCTTTTTTAAACAGTCTTATGTTTCTGCTTTACAATAAATTTATACATCCATTTATGATTTATTCCTTAATTCAAATTCCTAACGGTTAAAAACTACTGATCCTAAAGTTATACAAGCAAAATTGCTTCTGCGTTTTATGCAATATGCTATTGGTAGTTTGTTCTAAGTCATTTCAAGGAATGTTAGTAATTAGACACTTTGCAATAGACACGACTAAAACCGTTGTTTGCAGAAAATAAAATATCAACAGATAGAACTTTACCAATTTAATAAAACTCTTAACACATTGACATTTTGAACAAAACAGTGATTAAACAGTGGAATAAGATGTCATCAAGTTTTGCAAATTTTAAGACGTGTTTCATCGAAAAAATGTAATTAATTAAATGAATCAGAATTGCTGAAAGCAAACGTGTTCATATGAATCAACCAAACAAAGGTAATAACTGATTATCGTACTGTAACTATATTTAGCCACATCGGAGCGCCTAATTTAAAGTGAAAATTTAAGAAAAAAATTCCAACAGCGGGACTATTAAGAAAAATTGACCCAACAGAAAAAGTGGGAAGTGCATACAAAAAAAAAATATATATATATATATATATATATATATATATATATATATATATACATTCTCGGTAGCTTGTGAGGCACTTTTATAAGACAATAACATTAAATGTAAGATTTTAAAAAACAAATATTATGGGATAAAATTCACAAGTTTACTATTTGAAAAATAACGTATTGACATTTTTAAGCTTTTTTCATTATTTTCTTTGTAGTAGAATAATTCTTTTGTATTACCAATGCTACAGGCCAGTTTGTCTGGGTTTATAATTCTTACATAAGAAGTAGCAGAATTTGCAAAAGAGCTGTTAAAAAATTCGTGTAGCAGATGTTTATCAATTAGTTTTGCAGACGAGCGCGAAGGATAGCTGGCTGTTATATATACTTCTTTAAATCAACTTTTCCAGCTCGATATAATCCTATTATATGTACATTATTACAAAATCGAAACATTGATTTAAATAGTTATTATCAGCACCCGCGCAGTTAATGAGCGATTTGTTGATCGTAGTTGCTAATTGTTTTTCTACACAATGAAAACATGAAGTTTTGCTTCAAAGAAAATAAGCACATCTATTCGAATGTCCCTTCTTGTTTGATTGAAGTTAGCAGCCGATTTGAAATATATTCCTAAAAATATCCAGTGCATATAAAAGGAATGGCTTTCAAATTGATGATTATTTTTGCACCTACTAAACTTGAAAAAAGTAATACTAGTTTAAATGAAATATACATCCTTTCAATGTACATTTTTCCCTTTATATACTGCTTATATTTGTTAATACTATTCTTCAAACCATGTAGGTACTTTGTCTGGGTAATGCAAGGCGAAAATGAATGTGGCTAGCAAAATATTACTTTTGTCAAGTAAAGCATAATACACCTAACCGGATAGTTGTAAAGACACTAATACATAGTAAACTGCGAAAATAGACAAATTGTGCTAATAAAATTAGCCTATTTCAAGCAATTACATGAATTTCTTGCTTTTAATGGCCATTTGGTATGAATGACACTCTGAATTAAACTGCATGCGTCTACGAAATAAAGCAATCTATAAATGTAAAAGAGTTTGCGTTTAACAAAGATAAACGAAAATATTAAATTAAAACAGCTAATAAATTGATCGAAAAATGAATCATAAATTTTTATCATAATTCTTGGTCACCTGAATGCGAATTTACTGCAAATATACACAGAAAAAACCGTTTGAAAACATTCTTACATAAATTTATTCGTGCGAGTATAAAAATAAAATAAAATAAAATGCCAAAAAACAGTTTAAAAATGTGCAATTAAACACCAGAGTACATAAACGAATGTCTGAATATCCTGAAGAAACAACTTTATTTGTTCTTAAAAGTCCAATACCGAAAATCCAATGGGTTTTTCTATCACCCGAAGAGCACCACAAACAACTCGTAGCCATATAGGCATATTTTTAGAAAAAATAACGCTCCATTCTTAACATGATGGTGTTGAAAATTGTCCTACCACTTAATTATCCTACATCTTATACAAGTTAACATAGCAAATGATTCAAAAGATCGACTAATAAGACTGGTGCATCACAAATTGTTACTAAGGTAGCTCAGGCTTAATTTATTAGTAACCAAAACGTCTAAGGTCCAAAATGTCAATCAGAAAGTAATAATCATTGATTTCTGGCCAAACAAATTGATTGTCAATTAAGTCGGCGACGTTCTTTCGTGCCAGGATATCGAAATATTTTTGGAAATCATGAAGACAGTGGATTAAAACAATTCGGTACGCAATCCGAAAATATGACTTGGTTATCTATTTTTTGTTTTAAGAAATGTTGTTCCCAAGTGAAGAACACAAATTCGCGCCAAAAAGGTAAAACGAAAAACTACACACGGAAAAATGGCACTCGTACACGTTACAGCGCAAAATTCGAAAAGATGGTTAATTCTCAAGACATCAATACAATAATTACCAATTCTCACCAATCCCTTTACTATACAGTAAGAAGGACCTATACATGCAAACAGACACACACACAGACACAAAAGCATACACACTTACCAATCAGCCAAAACTATAAATGGAAAACTGAGTCATATTTTTTGCCACCTACATATTCAAAGGAAAATCCAGAATGTATATAATGAAAGATTGTAGAGCAAAGTTTAGTATTCTCGAAATAAATGTCCATTATTCACTTTGTTATTAATGTGTATTTTCTTCCTAATTAGAAATATACTGTGTAATATTCGAAGGCAATGGACATAATATATATATATCGGCTTTTAATAAAAATAAACCGATAAAAATTTTAAACATTTAAATAAATATAACAGTCGCTTTTGGAAATGCATCGAAATGGTTTTAATAATGTTGAAACAAATTAAATTAAATCATTATATTTCATAAAGATGAATCATTTCACAACGGGCAATAAATAGTTCAACTGATTTTATGTACCAAATATATTTGTCAGAGATGCAGCGCAACAACTATTTTTATATGCATGCCTCATTGAAGTAAATGTACAAACTGAGGATAAAGGTTAATAAATGAAAGTATATTTATATATTATATGTTTCGGGGAACTAAAATTTGTATTTTTGTATTGTACTTATAAACAAATAAGTTCTAACTGGACACAATGGGTATACAAATATGTATAAGTTGTTGCGAATTAGTTCAGTTATTACAAAAAAGTTAGAACAATGACAGCATGAACGGTAAGTATAATCTCATACACATTCGTTTCGTGCTTACTGGTGTGGGATAATAGGACGGTACAATCTCCTAGTGGAATGTGTAAACCTGCAGTAGTGAAGTTAACATCATATAAAGTCTTCGACAATGCGACTTCAACGCTTACTCACACTATATAATATATATACCGAGTCTGCAAAGGATACTAACACTATGGCTATTGAGTTACTAACTGATACCAACATAATGTACCGAAAAGGTACTGGGTACTAACACAATGGATATCAATTTATGCTATAGCTCACCGAATTTGATAATTAAAACTATTTCTGAACACCTGTTACTCCAGTAAATCCATACACTCTGGCCTTGATCAATATCAGTTATTACATTTCACAAGTAAGCATGAAATCATTCAATTCAATATATAACAGTTAAACACTTTTTTCTGCGAAAAACTAATATATATGCAAGTATGTATGAGGTGTTGCAAACCGAGTAACAAATTAGTTCAGTTGTGACGAGAAGGATAGAACAAAGACAGAATGAACGGAAAGTATAATCTCATGCACATTCGTTTCTTGCTTTCTGGCGACTCATCAGTTGGAGACGGTATTACGCCCTTTAACCACTATATATTTGGGTGAAAATTGTGGGATAATAGCTTTACTACTGCAAGTTTACACATTCGTCTGGGAGATTGTACCGTCTTATTATTCCACATTCCTCACCCAAATATATAGTAGTTAAAGGGCGTAATACCGGCTCCTACTGATAAGTCGCCTGTTAACACGAAACGAATGTGCATGAGATTACACTTTCCGTTCATGCTGGCTTTGGTTTATCCTTCTGGTCACAACTGAACTATTTTTTTATGAGTTTCGCAACACCTAATACATACTTGCATATATATATTAGGTCTTCGCAACAAACAGTATTTAAAGTGTATAAAGGTAATACATGAAACAATTTTTTGTCGTATCCCTTTATAGGCTCGTTATATAGTATGTAGAGTTAGATTTGAAGTCGCACTGTCGAAGACTTCATATAAAGTTAATTTTATTATTGACTGCATACACTTTTGTATACTCAATTGCACAGCCCAACTGTTCTAAATTTCTTGACCAAATATATAGAAGCTATAGAGCGCTCAACCAGTTCCTACTTTCAGTAATCTGGAAACGCATGTGGACATAAAAATATACTTTTCGTTTATGATGACAATGTTAATTTCTGACGGTTGTAGAAAAACACCGAAAGTAATCGATATCCAAAACGCCTTAGTTTTCCTCATTAGGAATTTACGATCGAAGGTCTATTTATCGGCCACACATTACTATGCATCCCAGGACTGTAGGCAAATACTGCAAATATATATTGTATTTGCATAATGTTAGTGAGTAGAAGCAGTAGTATTTATTGTTATAAATGCCAAACAATTTGTTACTACAAATAATTCAACCAGTTTGCTGTTACTAATTAGAACAAATATAAAGTCAATTCATGAATTTGCTTATTATATTATAAAAACATTCCCTTACTTCGTATTGGTCACTTTGAGTCAGACTTTCGTTATATTGCGACAAAATTCCAACATGTTATTCTGATATAAAAACTGAAAATAAAGCATTTTCGTAGGTGTGCAATTCTAATGCTTTCTTCAAAATCATGATGTTGGCATGATATATCGGCTTGGAATATATTAAACATAATAGGTTGTACAATTTAACAATAATTGATTGCACGGGTGGTGGTAAAAATTCTTTAAATCAAGATTGCGAGCTTGAAGTAAACACCAACCCCATTGTATTTCACCAGTCGTCGAACAAAATAACAAAACTACCGCCAGCCGCAACGCACTGACGCGTTTCGACCTTCCATGATCATCATCAGAGTACGACAAAAAACTGACTACAGAGGATCAAACCGCATTGAATATATACGGAAATCAAATTAAGATATGCAGCTCTCGCCTCTAGCAGTCTTGCATACAATGAACTTGACTGAAAATTTCGGCTGCACAATTTTTCTGCAGTCACGAACATGAACTGTTTGCAGCTTTCGCCACATGTACATATATATAGGCAATACAATTTAACCATAATTGATTGCGCGGGTGGTGGTATCAATTATTTGAATCTAGTTTGCGAGCTTGATTTAAATTATTGGTTATTGTATAACTTTACTGCGGCTGACTCCTTTTAGAGGATAAGCCGGCTCCATTGATATCCCGGATTAAGCCTCTCCATGCCGGGCGGTTGGCAGCAATTTCGGAACATAAAGAGGGCCAATGACGCTCCCAGTGACGCGGACCATAAACATTGCGTAAACCTAGGAGTTCCATGTACGATTTGATTGTTGCAAGCCGTGTCTTCAGTTGCCCACCTCGGCGGCGGCGCCAGTTTGCACATTGACCTGGGTTCATCACCTGACGTACCAGTTCGTCATTATTGTATTGCCTATATATGTTTATGTGGCGAAAGCTGCAAACAGTTAAAGTTCGTGACTGCATAGAAATTGTGCAGCCGACATTTCCAGTCAAGTTTAATATATACGAGACTGCTAGAGGTGAGAGCCGCATATCTAAATTTGATTTCCATATATATTCAATGCGGTTTGATCCTCGATAGTCTGTTTGCCGTCGTACTCTGATGATGATCATGGAAGGTCGAAACGCGTCGGTGCGTTGCGGCTGGCGGTAGTTTGGTCATGTTG